>PVJL010001178.1:0-112068 GCA_004026885.1 Lyroderma lyra | reverse complement strand
ACTTCTGTGGATCTACCCAAAAAAAACCTGAAAACCTTTGTCCGCAAAGACTTATGTACCCCGTTGTTCATCGCAGCGCTGTTCACAGTGGCCAAAACACGGAAACAACCAAAGTGCCCTGCGACAGATGACTGGATAAAGAAACTGTGGTACATATACACAATGGAATATTACTCAGCTGTAAGAAAAGATGAAATATTGCCATTTGCAACAAAATGGATGGACCTGGAGATCATCATGCTTAGTGAAATAAGCCAGACAGAAAAAACAAAGAACTGTATGACCTCACTCATATGTGGAATATAAAACTGAAAGCAAAGAAAAAAGAAATGAACAAACAAACAAATAACCCATGGATACAATCAATAATTTAATGTTTATTTGGGGACGAGTGGTTGGGGAGGGGGGTGGAGGATAGGAGAGGAGGAAGGGGAAGCTAAATATAAGGTGATGGAAAGAGAAGTCACATTAGGTGGTGAACTTATTATACAACAAGCTGACAATGCACTGTAGAATTGTATGCCTGAAACCTATGTAATCCTTGCTAACACATGTCACCGCAATAAGTCTAACAATAAAAATGAATTAAAAGAAAACTAAAGGAAAAAAAAATACTGGGTTTTACATGACAAAAAAAAATAAAAGAATGTAGGCTGAGATCCATGGTAATGACCAAATAAATGTAGTGGGCAGTGTCTGTAAATCCATACAGAAGCACGAGCAGTTCATCCATGAATTACTTATGTATCCTGGGCCTGGTTCTGAGCACTGTCGGTCATTGACTCTATGATGCACAAGTTGACAAAGCTTTTATTACCATTGCAGTTGGTGCTATTTTTACACTGTAAGTTTGTTGGCAATTTCTCCTTGGGTGTTTTTCCACTATCTCTCAAAACAAGCTCATCTTAAAATTAAACTCCAGCCAGAATGTAATTTAACATGAGATGAGTGATAAGGAGAGCTCAGCAATTTTTGTAGAGGGATGATGTATACAAGGGCGTTCCAGAAAGTATCCAGCCATGTAATATGAAAAATCAAAGCATTTATGGCTGGACATTTTTCTGGACAGCCCTCATATGTGGAACAGGGAAATATATACTTTTTTGGGGGGGGAGGGGGGTGATCAAGACAACAAAGTAGAGAGTAATCTGACTTTCTGTTCTAAGACTCAACCATTAATTAAGAGGTTGCTTCTAAGCTGTATGAAGGGGTAACAACAAAATAAATGTAAGTAAGAAAATTAATAAAATAATAGGTAGATAATAAAACTTAAGGATAGATAGGTAGATCCTGGGCTTCACTTGCTATGCCAATTTTTTTTCAGTGTGTATACCTATACTTTTTATTTTTTAATTAAGGAATATTTCCACAATGTAATTCATCTTAAAAATTCTGGAAGGATGTATTGTACCTCTTAAAGAATAAAATGTATTGGGGTGACACTGGTTAGTAAAATGACATAGATTCCAGGTGTGCAGTTCATTATCATCTACAGGTTGCATTGTGCACTCACCACCTAGTCATTTCTTTTTTCATCTCCAGTTTTAATACTTGAGCTTCTGCACAGTAGTGGGGAGATGAGAAGTAGGTTACATGGAGGAGACAGGGCAGGGTGTGAGAAAAATGTGGAGGACTCAGAACAGCACTTATTTAAGAACTGGTATAAAATTATTCCCCTATTTTAACAATACGACAGCCTTACACATCTTTGAATTTATGCAACTAGCATTGAGACTAGCTCTAGAAACCCTACTCTGAATCGGGGTTTCCCTATATATATCCCCTTAAGCCAGTGGTTCCAAAATCTGAGCATTTTTCCCCTCCCCTGGGGAACATTTGGCAATGTCTGAAGACATTTTCGGTTGTCGCCACAGGAGTAGGGAGCTATCTGCATCTAGCAAGTAGAGGCCAGAAATGCTGCTAAACATCCTATAGTCATCACAATAAAGAATCATCTGGGCCAAAATGTCAAGAGTGCTGAAGCTGAGAAACATTGCCTTAAGCATGGTATATAAAAGTTATAATAAAGTCTTCTAATAATATTTCTTGACTGGTTTAATTGATATTTCAATGGCCAAAACAAAGACTCTAATCCAACAGGACATCACATAGAAATAACTTGGAAGCTGCTAACATCAGTGCTCCTCATTATGTGAAATGTACTTCTCTTGCTTTTTGATAAAACATAAACCTCAGACAAAGCAGCATCCCTAGATTAGTTCAGGCATGCCAAAGGCACTGAACAATTATATTTATGTTCCATTCACAAAGTAAAAAATGTCAAGCACAGATTCTTTAAGAAAGACCACATGTTTGGAAAACATGGTATCAAGTTATTTTTCCAAAGAGCTCGTAACATTAGACTATCAACATGAGCATGTGAGATGAGTAAAATTTTGTCTTATATACAATTTCTAAGAAAAGATGCTTTAGGAACTACTATGGACTAAATGTGACCCAGCAAAATTCATATGTTGAAACCTAATCCCCAGTGTGATTGTACTAGGAGGTGAGGACTTAGGGAGATGATTAGGTCATGAGTGTGGAGCCCTCATTATTGGGATCAATGCCCTTACAGAAGGGACACTGGGGTGCTCCCCTGCCCCGTCCACCATGTGAGGACACAGCAAAAACACAGTCATCTATGAACTAGGAAACAAGCTCTCACCAGACACTGAATCTTGCCAGCACCCTAATCTTGGACTTCCAGCCTCCAGAACTGTGAGAAATAAATTTCTGCTGTTTATAAGCCAGCCAGTCTATGGTATTTTTTTACAGCGGCCTAACCAAAGACAGAAACCTGTAGCATTTACCCCAATTCTTATAAATTGTTGTGTGTGCAAAATGGAAGGTGACGCTGACTTGACTTATTTATAAGTAGAAAAGACATTTGACAGATACTTTCTGTAAGATTTTTGACCAGTTGCTTGTATGTGTGAATGTGTTTGCATGCACATGCTTGCACACATATGTCTACCAACAACCACAGACTTGATGTTACTGAAATATGAGTTTACAAATATGCAGTGCAATGCCCTTGGAGAGATGCTTCCCTCACCCCAGAGAGAGGAAGATTCAATGTTTCCTGAGAGAAAAGCGCTTCACATTCTTGGAATTTAGTGTTCTAGTATTTAGTATTTGTGACATTACAAATAGTTGATTATTGGAAACAATTTAGGTATTTTCCCAAGGGATGATTTAAAGATTGTGAATTGATAGGAGAAAAATAGTGCCTATACCAGCCAGCACATAAATTCACTAGAAGGTAAAAATATATTTTTTTCTAATGATTATATAATTAAAAGACACATCCTGTCTCTGCCAATTGTCATCAATACAATCTGCAGTTGATGTATTACTTCATACAGAGTTTATCCGAGGCCAACTCGTGCCATGGATCAACCAATCACTCCTTTTACTTAGGAGAAAGATCTTTCCACATGGGACATCTGGCAACTCAGGCACATCCCACATTGCTCATGAGAGGGTCCCCAGCCATACTATATCACTATCTTAGATGTATGTTTTGCATATGCAGAGCAGAATTTCTCTGGAAGGATACTCAAGGAATTAGTGGCATTGCTATCTCTAGGAAATGAAACTGGGTAACTGAAAGACATGAGTGAAGAGAGATCTTTCAATGAATATTCTTTTATCCCTTTTGAATTTTAAACCATGTGAATATATATTCCATTTTAAAATTGGATAAAAACTAAAATACAAATAAATAAAATTTTCCTTCATTAATGTTACAATATCTTATTTGGTATGAGATTACCTAAATATTTAGGCCAATTTCTGACATACAGATTAATAAATTAGATATGGCAGGGTTGTCACCTTGAGAAATTAGCTAAAAAAGTCAAACTTGTTACAGATTATCTGGCCATAAAGATGCTTTTAATAGAGGAAATAGTATTCATAGTTCAGAAAGTAATCATCATATTATCTTGGTCACATTTTAGACAGTACATTTTGGAAGTATTGGAATGAAACTATTGGTTAGAAGCTATTTATGGTGACTTCAAATTGATTTTATATCGAAAGAAGTGGAAAGGTGTGCATCATACATCAAATTACAAAACTAACTGACAAAGGCATTTTACTTTTCTGTGATATTTTATGCAGAAGCTTTGTTCTAGAAACACATTTGGGTGAATACAGACAAATTTTGCGAGATCATTTCAGAGAAAGAACTCCTTGATTTTGGTAGACTCCTGAAAATGGCCCCAGTTGCTTCTAGTGTCATATCCAACTTTGACTACAAAACAGATTTGCACATTACAAAGTAGGGAAACTCTGTATATTCTCATTAAGTTTATTATAAAAACAATCACTTCCTTTATTGATGGTCTCTGTTATGGTTTAAGTAAGCATGAGATATGAAAAATCTGTTTTACAGGAAGATTAATCAATTACATTTCACATCAAATAGTGAATTTAATATTTAATTTCATTATAAATCTAGATTCTAAAAAACTTTCAGGAAACTTTTTGTACACAAAACATGGCTATAATATTTTACATTACTTTAGGCCATTTTCTTGCTATTTTTTTGTAGCATCTTTCAAAAAGTAGTATTAACTAGAATTTTTGCATTTGTATACATGAGCAAACTGAGGCTAGAAGACAGGTTTGGCTCGCCTGTCACACAGTGTAAAGTACAAGAAAGTATATAAAGGTTTTTCAACTTCCCTTCTGTCCGTGAAAGAAAAGGTACTGCTTATTTGCATATGGTCAACCCACGGGATGTGTTCTCCCCACTTTCAT
This sequence comes from Lyroderma lyra, assembly GCA_004026885.1. Lineage (NCBI taxonomy): Eukaryota > Metazoa > Chordata > Mammalia > Chiroptera > Megadermatidae > Lyroderma > Lyroderma lyra. Next base: position 107,298 of record PVJL010001178.1, on the reverse strand, counting down.
TCTGTGTTTTACTGATTAGATAAAGATTTATTCTTGATAAAATTACAAAATCAACTGTTAGTTAAATCAAGGAAAATGATAAAACTAGGCATTCTTAAGTACAGCAGAGAAGAAAACAAAACCATCTACACAACGCGACCAACCTAAATATTACACTGTTGGTTTCTGTCCCCGAAGTGTTTGCCCACAATAATTCATGGGATGGGAGTTCCCTGGTGGTGTAGTGGCTAGGTTTTGGCACTGTCAACGCTGCGGCCTGGGTTCGATTCCCAGCCAGGGAGCTACCCACATTAATAATAATAATAATAATTATTATTATTATTATTATTATTATTCGTGGAAAGTATTATCACATGCTGGAAGAAAGCATAATTAAAATTGCCTGCTGACATTTCCCTACATAATACAATCTGTTTATTCAGAAGCTCCACTTTGTCTTCCAAAGTTTGATTCAGGAGTTTTTAATCTGACAAGATATGTTTTATTATGTTTTCCTTCATAATGAATATTGAAGCAGTTAATGTAGGAACTGATTCTTTATTAAAAACAGTATATTATAGACAAAAATTCTTACTTCGTCTGGGAAAGCAACCTCCCAGTTCCCTGTATGGCTTTATTAACCATCTAAATTTGATCTTCTCATGAAGCTAATTTTTGTTTTCAACAAGAACATGCAAGGTCTTTAATACTATGGGGAAAAAAGGTGACTATTTTAAGCTAAACACTTATTAAGTAGCAAAAGCAATAAAGTACACTTAGTTTGTATTACTAGGCCTTACAGTTACTGAAGCCTGAAACGCTTGGTTATTACCACTTACATAACATTGAACTTGGTACTTATGTAAGAGTGTGATAGTGGCAACATTAACCAAATTAAAAAAAGAAAACTTTCCATGAGAAATTATCTGCTGGTCATCAAGGGACTTTTTAGAACTACCTGGTGATACTAAGGTAAGCTTCTGAGGTAATTTAGAAACACCTTCCCTGGAATTCCATTCCATTTTGAAACATCAATTTCCCTTCCTGTGACTCTGATGCTATTATGGGGGAATAGATTCTTAGTCCCAGATACAGTGTTTCTGGACTCCTTGCAACAACCATTTTCTTTCTTTACCATTCCAAAAATTCATAGTTTTCCTAGGAGCAATGAGAGATTTTTCTCACAGAAATTGTGTCTACTCAGTTCCAAAACACTGAGGACACTGTTTGAGCAAATAAATCAGTCCATTCAACCAAATTAAATCTGTGATGCCATGTAAACAAAACAAAGTCATTAGTGATGATATTTAATTATTTAGCCTGTCAGCTGGTAATTTTAGAGGCTCAAAAGCCAAAATATAAATGTGAATTTTCAACTTTTATCCCATATCCAATTTACTCTTAATCCAACTTTGAAGGGGACCAGGCAATGTACCAAGGGGCTGTTTCAAGAATAGTCTCCCAGGAAAAAAATTGAAGCAGCAAATAATCTGCCCTCTTTTTTCTCCAGAACCCACCTGAAGCATCTTTAAAGTACCCAGGAACTTGTTTAGAACCTACTCCTCATGTGATTCTCAGTAGCACACAATCCCCCCAGGAGCTACTCTGGGCATGTTAGACATGATGGACCTGACAATACACGGAATGAAAAATGACAAGCTGACCCTCCAGTTAAAATCAATCTGTTCCTTTAGGCTTTGCAGCTTCAAGAGTTATTTTTCATTTTCACTCACTCGGCAGGTATGGAATTCCCCTGTGACAGTTTACGGGGTTGAAGCTGTGGTCACTGTGCAGTACTTTATGTCTTTTCCTGCTGTAAGATTTGAGCATGACTTAGAGCCCAGGTAGTAACCCAAATGACAACATGTAGGCAAGAGTAAATTGACTGACCCCAGAGCTGAGTTTCCATCTCAGAGATTTACGGTGGGGACAGCAAAGAGATATCTAGCAGCCAAGAATCACTGCTATACCCCTTAAATTCCCCTTAAATTCATGGTGTTTGTCATTACAACCCACTGAAGCAATTGGGGTTGAAACAAACATTGTCTCATGCTACAGTAATGGTGGTAACTGTAGCCATGCTGTTACCACCATTACTAATAATTATTAATAATTATTAATAATAGTAATAATTGTCATAGAAACATTACAACCTTATATCCTTAGAGTTCCATAGGAGATTTTATTATAACCTTCTCAAGAAGGCTAACTGAATCTAACTGAAAGAAAGAACGACTAGCCTGTGTGCGCTAAAGGCTCTTTTCTGCCCTGTGTTATTGAGATAAAATTGGCATAAGGATCGTGTTAAGTTTAAGGTGTATTGCATATTGACTGGACTTTCATAAATGTGAAATGATTACCAGAACAAGTTTAGTTAACATCCTTCATCTCATATAGATACAAAAAAAAAAAAAGAAAGAAAGAAAGAAAAAGATGGTTTCTTACTTGTAACAAGGGCTCCTAAGAGCTATGCTCTTAAAGTCTCTTACCAAGAGGAAACAAGAAGGGTCTTTAGGTGATGCACAAAAAACTATGAGGTAAATAATTTAGACTCAGAAAACATATGCCCTTAGGTAGCTACTCAAATTTGAGTTATTTATCTAATGTCCCAGGCTCTCAATTTTATTATTCAGAAATGAGAGATTAAATTACATTTGAATTCTTTTTCAATTCCAAAATAGATTCTGTGATGTAATATCTCAGTAAAAAATTACAATATTAGTTTCTCACCAAAATTAGTACCAATCCTACATTTCACATTTTGTATAAACATAATGAGAGGGTTTTTTTTTTTAATTTTCTTACTTAACTCTGAGCAACACTTGAGAAGCCATTTGATCAAAACCTTCAAATACATTTCCTCATAGGGTGACCAGAAGAGAAAACACAAACAGACGTGAGTTGTCGGGAGGCAGGAAGCCAGGAGCTACTGGAACTAGAAACTCTGAAGAGGCGGGATGTGCAGCAGCTCCGGGAAGGGGCAGCATTGCAGAAGAGGGAGAGACACAGGGAGCCAAGCGAGGCAGGGAACCAGCCAGCTGAGTTCTGCCTGCACAAGACGAAGCCGGACTGGAACACAAAGAGTTGTCACAGAGATGACTTACTAATTCAACAGGTGGGAAACCACAGAGATGGGGTATTAGTGGGTCTGCTTTTCCATTATGACCTCATTCTTAAAACGCTTGACAAAGGCATGCATTGTTTTTCCAGTTTTTCCTTACTGCCATCATCCCTTCCTGAGTGCCAGAAGAATGAGGTGTGAGACCATTCCAGTGACCAACCAGATACTTAAGCTCTAAACTAACATGTGACCAAGACTTGTACAGTCAGGGACAATGGAGGAAAGAAGTGGTCACAGCAACCTGTACCGACTGAAAATTTATACAAAGTCTGAGGGTGATGGAATTTGATCAAATTTACTTTGCATGATGCGAGCTGTCACCACTGCCATTGAATTTCAGGTGTGCAATACAGAATACAGGAGAGGCGATTGGCTTAATGAACACTGTCTTCCTCTAATGATGCTCAAATGATTTCTGTTATATATAACCACCCCCCTCAAAAAAAAAAAAAAACACACACACACATTGGAACAAGGAACCTTAAATAAAGAGTTAAGAAACAAAAAGTCAAGATAAGGATATCCCACTTATAAATTAGAAAATCCTAGACACTATCTAAATGTTCACACTCGGTATCTTTAACTGTAAAGTGAGGATGATAATATTATTTTCTCATCCTTATAAATATAAAATAAGGTGAAATGTAAAAAGTATAAGGTGATACAAATATATACCACAATTATGACGATGTAAGGATAAAATGAGACATTTTTTATTTCTATTTAATTTAATTTTATTAGTTTCTTGTTTCTGTTTTTATTTCTCTACCTCAACATAGGAGGAAGGTACTACTTCCAGAATGAACAGCTTTCCAATCATAGTACAATATGATAAAGCACAGAGAAGCCAAAAGGAATTTGGAACATCACACTTATCAGAAATGCTATTTATTAAGAGCAATTGTTAGATAATGTCTGCATTTTCATCACTGACAGATGATTAGCAGATTAGCCTCAGCTCAATACACCATGACATCACCAATAACCTTTTCTGTGTTTTCCTCCCTACCCCCCATTATACATTTTACTTGTTCTCCCTTCCAAATGATGTCTTTTCCTGATATTTTAGCCGTTGGTCTTCTTGAGTATGAAATTTAAAGCTGCTTGATTACACAGAGTAATGTTATTAAAATAGACTTGGTTTTAAAATGTCCACATGATACAGTAAAAATGTCTAGTATCTATTAATGTCTCCATCTAATGGAGATCAATTTTTAATACACTATTCTGGGTTTCTGGCTTTCTTTACACTCTAAGGAAAGGAAAGGAGGCAGGCAAAAGTGAAATAGAGAGGGATTGAAGATCTGGGAACATCAGCAATATTTCAATTTAAAATTCTAAGTTGTCCTTCACTACTATGAAATGAGTATTTATTCCCATCTTCAAATTCATATGTTAAAACTTAGTCCTTAATCTGATAGTATTTGGAGACAGGGCCTTTGGGAAGTAATTAGGTCGGGAGGATAGAGCCTCATGCATGGGCCAAAAGCAGCAGAGAAATAAAGTCTCTGACCCCAGGAAGCTTACATTCCATTAGAGAAAACAAACATAAGGAAATAAATATGTAATATATTGTAAGACAATAGATTTCAAAGAAGAATGATAAAACATAGTAGAAAGGTAGCAAGTAATAGGAGGTAGGGAGTTAGTATTCAAATAAGATGGTCTAGGAAATCCTCTCTGCATAGATAACATTTGCACAGAGGCCTGAATAAAATGATAAATGAAGCCTGTGTAGATCTTGGGAGAGAGCTCTGAGGGCAAAGGAACTAGCAAGGGCAAAGATCTAGGGAGAAACATATCTCATATGTTCAGGGAACTGCAAGGAGACCAGTGTGGCCAAGGTGCATGGAAATGGGGAGGATGACAGAAACACACGTCCTTGTCTTTGTACAGTCACTGTGATGCAAAGTCATTTGGAAGATTCTGAGATGAAAAAGGATGTAATCTGATTAGCATTTCTGAAAGGTCACTTTGTTTCCACATGTAAATTAGACTTTAAATTGCATCACTTCTGCCTTCTGCCTTATAACCAATTTAAAGTTCATAGGTGAGGGTTTCAACATGGACAGGTCTTTACTTAATTTATAAATTTCAATTTTGATAATAGCCATAATAAAACAAACTTAAGCTCAGGATGCACTTTTGATATTGTCTGGAAATGTTCAGCAGGAAAAAAATGCTGAGAAAAGCAGAGCAACATTTAGTTTCATTTAAACTACGAAGCATCTTAGTTAGAGTTCTGCATCTCCCCAGAGACATAATCAATTACTGTGTGCACCAAAAACACTTAATAAATACTAATTGGATTGAATTTTACCCCACAAAATCCAGAAAAAATATAGTTTTAAAAGAACACCAAAACAAAATATCTAAGGTTGCCTAAATGTTTCTTCCAAGAAATCTTAATGGTCATGCTCACAAAGTGTACCACAAAGCCAAAGCAACTACATGGGCAATTTAGATAAGAAACATCTAAAAACAAATCGTAGAAGTTAGAAAAATGAAACCCAATTAACCAACTAAGAGCTCAATAGACAGTGCAAATACTCCTACATTTTCATTGTTTGTATTTTATACACCAGAAATAAGGAATAAGCCCTCTCCAAAATGTTGCATCCGTTCTCCGTGGTGATTGTGTCGTCTGACTTCCGCTCTGACTTTGCACTTGTTTCCTCTGCCTGCAGCACTCTTTTCCAGGATACACACATTACTCATTCCCAAGCCTCTTTCAAGTGTTTGCTCAAATGTCATCTTCTCAGGAATGCTTTTCCAGTTCCACCGATTTAAAATTGCACTTCCTGTCACCATCTTCTCCCTACTCATTTTTCCTACTTTGTACCTTTCCATGGAATTTACCATTCTCTAATGTGCCAACTTATTCACTTAGTTGTTTCATTTGCTGCTTATCTCCCCCTCTCCCTCCCCACCCCCACCAGTAGAAGCCAAACTCTCTGAGGACAGGACAGGTTTGGTTGTATTCACTGCAATATCATAAACACTTAGAACAGTAACGAGCTGCAATAAATGTTTTTTGAATGCATGCAAAACAAAAACAAAAACAAGAAAGAGACCTCTAGACCCCCACAAGGTTAAGAGAACTTAAAAAATCTAGCCATGTTTTAGTAAATTACTCTGTGATCAGGTTAGCCTTAACTAAACCCAGGTGAGCTGCTGACTAGAGATTTTAATGAGTTTCACAAATGATGACATGAGATTCCTATTTGAACAGGTAAAGTTTAGAAAGACAAATTTGCCCTTTAAATTTCACTTTTAAAGTAAATGTTAAAGTCCATAAATCATTTCAGTGGCTTAATTGGATATAAAGCCAGGTCCCAGAAACATGAAGCAGGAATAGCTTCAGTTTGATACATGTGATTACTCAGTGTTTTCTGTCTCCTGGTAGTTTATTGATCCTCTGTTTTGTGAGTTTCCAGGAGAAAGTAATTTTTTACTCAAGTGATTTTGCATAGATTAATTCCCAATACCTCTATGCAGTTATTCCTGACAGATTTAGAAAATCCAATAGCCCTGCATTTTCCTTAGCCTTTGGGTCTGTAATTCTCACTATAATTACCTTGCTCCCTTAGTTCATCTTCCCTCATTGAAATCAGGAAATTTTCATTCTCTTATGAATGAAGCCCTCCTGACACTAACCTACCCAGGATGCAGGTATACAACCCATAGATAATTAAAAGTTAAAAGAGCCATCACTCTGATGATTTCACTCAAATCTTGTTCTTAGAAGCTCCCTTTCAATGTGAGGATCTAACAATTTTTTACCCACATTTTGAAACGACGATGCCTGTCTTCCTGCTTCCACCCCTGCCTGCTATGAAAACTCTATTTTCCAACAGAAACAAAATACTTTCCAAGATTTGTGTATGATGGTTAATATCTGTACAATGACTCATTTGAATGGCTTTTATGCTCTGGTAGATATACAGAATAAAATTAAAGAAGGCAATATCTAAAGTTGATGTCCATTTTATATACCAATATAAATTGACAAATATAATTGATATGGCAGACCAATTGTTTAATAAGTAACTAATCGCCCTACAGTTAAGATTACTTACTGGTTGCCATATATTATAGTAATAACTTTTCCTTCTTTTCTGATTAAAAATTCGCTTATATTCATTGTTAGAAATGTGGAATACGAATACACAGAAATGCAAAGTAAAGGAAAATACATTTCCTCTTAGCTTCACTGTCTCCCCATGTCCCCTGAGCCCAGTAGCATGAACATAATTTTTAAAAATATATATCAATAGGAATCTTGTCTGTGTCTTCATCTCTTTATATGTCTAGCACATAATAAGTGCTTGATACAAGTAAAGGAAAGAAATAAAGAAGGGATGGAGCAAACAGGAAGGTAGAGTAAATGGAGGAAGGAAGTAGAAGCAAAGGTATTTCTCACTATGCTCAAGTCCCAGGTTGTTTCTTCATCAACTCTGAAAGCTCTCCCCATTTTCCTAAAGTGACCAATATTATTATCTCCCACCCTGAGAGTCTGTGCCTTCATGTCCCCGCAAACCATCTCTCAGACTGCTCTACTGCTGTGCTCCCTATTCAATCGATCACCTGCACCCAGCCCTTTTTGGCCACTGTGATCTGCAGGTCTTCATCCTACCAAACGATCCTTTCTTAATACTGGAGAGATTTATCCCTTTGACTTTTTACAGTGTGCTTACAATGAGGGGAACAAAAGGACAACCTGGGAAAGGCACTAGAGGGAGAAACTTGTACTTACTTCTATTACTCCCCAGTAACACAAGGATTGATTGAACAAATACATTTTTAACACCTGCTCTTTGCCTGATAGTATATCAAGCATAAGAAATACAAAGGTTGAGAAGCCAAGGTCCTGGTTCGGCAGTGAGCTCACGGATTAGTGGATTATTACAACTAATATTTCTTTTTCTTTTTTTAAGTGCTTACTATGTTCCAGGCACTGTAGTAGTGCCTGGAAGAACAGCAGTAAACAAAACAGAAAGTTTGTGTTCTCACAGAAAAGACACCCTAGCAAGGAAAGGAGACAATACACGTGTGGGCTGCTCTACTGGTGAAAGAATAAAGAGGAACAAAGTTGAACACTGGGCGATCAATTATCCACCCAAGGTTGTCCAATCCAAAGGTAAGTGAACACATCTTGGTATAGCATAGCAATGGTGGTATAAATTATTAAGTTCTGCAGAAACAACTGGATATGCTAACAGATCAGACATGAGTTATTAAAAAGAAAAGTGGGTCTATCCTGAAGGCTTCCAGGAAACATGGCAGAGTAGGTAAATGCTGTGCTCATCTCCTCCCATGACCACACCAAAATTACAAATAAACTACAGAACGATCATCATTGAAAATTGCCTGAAGTCTAGCCAAACAGAATTCTCACAACTAAGGACACGCAAAGTCAGTCAGTGGAGACCGGTAGGAAATGCGAAGATGCTGAATGGGCTGGTGCCACACCCACATCTAGTGGTTAAAAATTGGGAGGGATATCTTGGCTGCAGACAGCCCCTCTCAGGAGCTAGGGGTCCCAGCCCCACAACAGGCTCTCCAGCCCAGGATTTCAGGGCTGGGAAAAGAAATCCCCATAACTTTTGAGTGTGAAAACCAGCAGAAATTGTGGCCAAGTTAGAGAGAGGGCTGTTGAGTCCCAGGTGTTCGTCTTAAAGGGCCTGCTCATGGCCTTACTCACTGACGCACTCACTCACTCTGAGCTCCAGGCCTGGGACAGCAGCTTGAAAGGTGCCAGGGACTTATAGGGAGGAACTGAATTGTCGGGCTTCAGGGCAAGAGATGGAGGGGCAGCTTCCTCCCAGACAGAAGTGCTGGCAGAAGCTGTTGTTCCTTTGTTGAGCCCTCCCCTACACCCAGCCTGCATATGAAGGAAGAATACACATCTGAGTCTTCATCAACCAGGCTAATACTATTGGCCCCACCTTGGTGATTCTTTGAGACCCTGCCCCACCCAGCTGGCCCACCCCAGCTGCTTCCAGTGGCTTTTCCATACAAATGGTCTGTCTTGCCTCGTGCTGCAGACTATCCTAATCTCTCTCAAAGGTTCACAAATAATAAACAAGTAGCATCTGGCCTCAGCGTGCCCTGTACTTCTTGCTAAGGGGCCCCAAACCCCACACCTGGCCTCAGTTCACAGTTTGGCCTCTCCCCAACACCACCAAGCCCAGCACAAGTGGCAACCATCTGCATATCACTTTGTAGCTCATATCATATTCCAGGTTATTATTTTACATACATATATTATTATTGATTCTGGAGTTACACTTTTAACTCATAAGTATAAATAAAAATATTAAAAACTTTTATATAGATATGAAATTAGTTCTACCCATGTATAATGTGTATCCTTATTTTTTCCTCACAAATTTGGGCAAAAAAAGTGAGCATTATAAACAGCAAAATATGGTGTATGTAATGGAATATTACTTAGTCATAAAAAGGAATGAAATTTTGCCATCAGCAACAGGATGGATGGACCTAGAGGGTATTATGCTAAGTGAAATAACTCAGATGAAGATAGACATATACTATATGATTTCACTAATATGTGGAATCTAAATAACAAAATAAACAAAAAAATAAACAGAAACAAACTTATAGATACAAAGAAAATTTTGAAGGTTGCCAGTTGGGAGGGTGGTTAGGAGAGGTGAGCGAAAAAGAAGGGTTTGAGAAGCAGAAATTTGTAGTTGCAAAATAGTCATGGGATGTAAAATATAGTATAGGGAATATAATTAATAATATTTTAATAACATATATGGTATTAGATGATTACTAGATTTATCAGGGTGATCACTTCATAATTTACATAAATGTCTAATCATTATGTTGTACACCTAAAACTAATACAATATTGTATGTCAACTGTAATTGAAAATTAAAAAATTAATTTTAAAAAATGGGTCAATCCTGACACCAAAGATTTTTGTCTGTGTACCTGGGAGAAAAGAATTTACCTTAACTTGAGTTGGAAAAGATAGCAAGAGGAGTAGGTGTTTTCAGTGAAATAAGAAATAAGATCATAATCTGAGAGTAAAAAATTAGAGTTTGAAAACAGAGAACTGTCTAGGAAAGTATTTAATTGCCTATGTCCTTTGTCATTTGTCTGAAGGAGCGAGACAGATCAAAGACAAAATGTTCAATTTTAGATATGGTATGTTTGAGTTCCTAACACAAACATTTCTATAGTAATTACTATAAAATGTAATTACTAGATGTATGGCATAAATTTAAATCACATCGTATGCCTTCTTTTAGTACTAGGACCTGTAACAGTGATATAACATCATAAAGTAAACGTTCAGGTCATAATTCTCCTGCATTATAGATAATACAGGGAAACATTCTGTATTTTAGAAAAAGAGTTGCTTTATTCTTTGTGGATTAGGATAAAGCACTACCAATACTTAAAGAGTACAGTGCTTCTTTATGACAGAAGGTACAGATCGTGAGTAATGGTTTATGTGGTAGACATAAATGAATATTTACAGATAACAAAGAAAAGTTAACTCCTCTCTGAAGGGCCAGTGGTTTATTGTACATCCAGTTTATTAAATATTTAGCTTCAGTTGTAAAACTTGTGGAAAACACAACTCTCAGTATATATGCAGAACCACCAGAATGCCTCTCAAATGTGTATCATCTGTATCATTTTTTAATTCATTTTTATTGATAGATTTTTTGGGGTGACATCTGTTAGCAAGAATTACATAGGTATCATCTGTATTTTGACCAAGAAGTATTTAGTGGAATTTAGTAGTGCTTTATGTAGAACATATGTTGAGTTCTTCTATTTTGACAAAATGTATTTCCTGTTTACATGATTTCTTGAGTGTCTTTAGAAGAACTAACTGATCAACTGTGACAAATGCTGCCGATGGTTAAAGTAAAATGAAGGCTGAGATTTACCTCTGAATTTGACAACTTTACATCATTGGTGACCTTGGTGGGAGCTGTGTTGGGGAAGTAGTATGGGGAAAAAGCTTGACAGGAAGAGGTGCCAGAAGAATGAAAGGTAAGTAACTGGAAACAGAATATGGGTAATTCTTTCAAAGGTATTTTTCAACAGGAGCAGTTAGATGGAGTAAACGTGTGAGCCAAGGGAGAATTTTTTATTTTTATTTTTTTAATTCATTTTTATTGTTAGACTTATTGGGGTGACATCTGGAGAATTTTTTAAATGGAAGACATTATAGTTGGTTTGTGTGCAGATGGAAATGGTACCGTGAGAGGGGAAGTAGGTGATGCAGGAGAAAAGAACTGCAGGAATGGAGAAAATGAGAACTCAAGATGAAGTAGAGGAATTGGCTTTAGCTAGAATGATAGAGGACAGACCAGCCATGATTATTGGAGGTTAAGCCAAAAAAGAAAAATAAAAAGAAAAGAAGTATTAGGGTTAGTAATGGAATGTGTCAACTTCTCTTTGATTGCATTTATTTTTCAGTGGGATAAAAAACAAAGTTAAGAGAAATGGGAAGGTGATACCAGAGGCTTTAGAAGAGAGCAGAAGGTATGGGCTAATTGCCTGGTAGTGTTTTTAATTATCTGTCCACTCTGGAATGTTTACTATAGAAGCCCCCTATCAAAAAGGTGTGACTCCGTGTTATGGCAACAGGTCATGATGGAGAGGTGGGTCCTTGTTCTAAACTTGATTAACCCCATCTTCCCGAAGACATCAACCTGGATGTGTCTAGGAGTACAAACTACACACAAGATGGGTAAATACTGATTAATTCTATGGGAATTTTGGACCTGGAAATGAGTGTCAATCTCTTGAAAGGTTTGATTTGTAGAAACATAAATCCTTATTTTGTGCCACAGGGATAAAAAAGTGTGTCTGCGGGGCAAAAAGAAAAAAGAGACATGCATAAATAACCAAGTAAGAGTCCCAAGAGTGTTGCTAACCCTAATTCCAGGCATTCCTGAATTCTAGACCACGGATTGCAAAAGAATTCTTAGTAACATCTCATGCCTCCTTTTGCCTAACATAGCTTAAATTCAGTTTCTATCACATGCAGCTGAAAGTTTCCAAAATAATTCAACCTCCAACATAGTTGGCCTTGGGAACAGGCAAACTAAACTAACAGTATGATATGATGGATTCAGGAAAGAAAACCTTCTTGAGCAAAGTATCTTCCCTGATTTACCAGCTGTGGTTTATGAAATTCTACAATGAAAATAAAAGGGAATCAATATTTACAGACTACTTTCTAGAAGTCCAACCCTAAGCTAAGTGTCTTAAAAATATTCTCATTTAGTCAGTCCTTCAGCACTGGAGAAAAACTTATTTTTCCAGAACCCAAAGAAGAAATATCTCTTCCCCCAAAATATATATACACTCATATGCCCAAAATATTATTGTATATACCTTTGCTCCAGCATTAGGTGGAAGTGACATTAACTAAAAACATTATATTTAGAAATGTTAAAATTATGATTAATGACTGAGAAGAAATCAGTGAGGCAAGAAAATATGAATACTTGAATTAAAGATCAAAACATTGGAAGTAAGATTGGGGACACAGGACACAGGGTTAGGAATGAACTGGAAGTCATAAGAAGTACAACCGACAGAGGAAATCAGATATGAAAAGGCTTGAAAGCTATACACAGCTATTGAAAGAAACATGCCCAGACAGATAAATGTCTGGAAAAGAAAGAGGCTAGTTCACGGAAATGCCTAGTAAGGAATCAGTTACTGCTCAATATGTCAGATGGGCATTCTCAACTGGATTATAAGGTTTAAAGAAATCGCACAGAAAGGAACCAACGTCCTCGGTTATCAGGAATTCCAAAAGGAAAGTTCTATGTAGATTCAGATTAGGAGCCAGTGTAGAAGAAAAATGTGACATGGAAAATAAATGTCTATAAAGCCTACTTCCTATTCCAGAGACAGTCTTTAATTTCCAGCTAGGGATGGTGTTCTTATTGTAATTTAGCTAGCAAAACAGAAAGAGCTTTAAAGCATATGCATTTATATAGCATATATACACGCTCTGCATAAATCTCTGATAAATATAAATATTAATATATAAAATGTCTACCAAACATATTATTAAGGAAGAATTATGGGGAGAATTCAAGGTCAGGGTGACAAGGTTTTCATTTGGAGTGGATAAAACCTTAGCAATGAGTTCATTGCAATGAAATGGATCAATTCTTGCTCATACTCATCCCACTTAGGAAGCAGAAAATCTACCAAACACTTAGTTTAAATCAATGGTGTTGAACCTTTTGGCTTCCCCGGGCCTTATTGGAAGAAGAATTGTCTTGGGCCACACATAAAGCGTACTAACACTAACAATAGCTGATGAGCTATAAAAAAGAAAGGTCACAAAAACTCTTATAATGTTTTAAGAATTTGTGTTGGGCCGCATTCAAAGCCATCCTGGACCACAGGTTGCACATGCTTGGTTTAAATCTTTGCTCACAGTTTTTCCTCACTCAGCCTTCAGGGAAGATAGCTGCCTACAATCTGAAGTATTCATTTAGTTATTTGAAGTTCAATTCTCCCTTCCCCTTTTCTTTTCCCATCTGAGTCTCATTTGATAGATCTTCCCTCAAGCAATTCTTCAGTCACAGTGTGGAAAAATATTTCTGAACAAAAGAAATTGTAACACTCTTCAAAAGGGCATATTCAAATATGATTTGAAATCTATAACACAACACTTCAAAATGTTGACCATCATCACCAATACATAGAATGCTAAACCTATGGAAAGAAACTTAGGGATCACTTGGTACAAAATGCCTATTTTGTTCATAAATAAACGAAGACCCAGGTCACTGAAAAGACAGAACCAAGACTACACGGATCAGGTGGCACAGCTGGGAGGACACTAAGGTGTTCCACTCCTAGTCCCAACTTCTGAAGTATACCTTGGGGGCAGGGGGCAAGGGGGTAAGAATTTGCATAAACTCCTGACCACATCTGAATCCAGGCATTGATAGCTAATATAAAGGAGATTACTAAAAAGACAATTAACTAATTCAGCAATCTCAACAGTACATACCCTCTTTGCAAATAAAACTAAGCAATTCAGTGAAATTGAAAGGGGAAGGAAGATTGTAAATAGTAAAACTAATGTTCTATAGTTGAAGTTTTATGATCTAGTTACCCATGCTCCACATAGATGATACCATAAAGTTACCACAAAATCCAATTCATTATAATAAATTCACCAAAAATGACTCAGGGGGAAAATAATAGTAGAATCCTGAAAGGAATCAATTTCAGACAGAGGGTGTCCAATTAAGTGTGTTCTGGTCCCTTCCATCAAAAGTCTTGGCGGCAGAGCACAACACATCTTCATCCAAGAAGACACATGAGAAAATGCAAGGCTAGCTGGATGGACAGGTATAGCAGAATGGTGAACTTTCTGTATTAAATTCAGGAACCATTTTAAATAGAAAAGATGTTTTATTTTAAAGCATTAATTAAATGGCGACGTGAAATAGATTTCACTGAAGTCACTAAAGATTCAGGAGGACACTCGCCCCAGCCCAGCCCTAACACCTGCTTCCGTGAGATGAAGCAGTCCTCACAGATGGAAGATGTCAGCAACTGGAGTGAGTTCCAGAAACTCAGAGGAGGTCTTTTCCATGGAGGCTAAGAAAGGGTGGAGTGATAGGAAAGTCAGTGTAGAAGAAAGGTTAGAGATGAACCCTGCAGGGAGGTGGGGGAATCAGGAAGCAAGTTGGGTTACCAACAGAGACGAGGGCCTAAGAGCCCATCGAGGACACAAGCTGGGTGAGGAGGCTCATGGGTCATCAGCGGCTACTCCCAGTGGGCAAGACCCCCACAAGGGCTCAGGTACCCAGCTTTTGTCTTAAAGGATGCTTCGATAAGGCAACCTGGGGCCTTAGCTTAACCCAGACCATCAGTCACTATGAATCACATATTTCAACACTAACTCATTTTAATATAAATGCCAAATGACACTAAAGAAAATAGGGTGCCTGCCCGAAGGAACAGAATGATGGGCCTGCTCTTTCTTCCGTGTATTAACCTTCAGGGGAGAAAATAGCTGTAAGAACAGAGGAAGCAGCAGCTTTCTCAGGCATTAAGAAGATGAAGGGAAATAGTATTGGACTGGAGCAGAGAGGAAATGACTTGCCTGTCTTAGAGAGGACATTTCTGTTCTTATGGCCCCTATAAACTATCATCCCCCTTGGTTCCAAATCAGGCAAGGCTGATGGGATTTTTTGAGGCAATATATCAAATTAGTCTGGCTGAGGAAACTCCAGAGGGAAGCCTGGAGCCAAGGAGTGCCCTGAAATTTATCTAAGTGACAGGATACTAATAGGAGCGAATGGAGCCCCTAACTTGCTGGTGTGGACATCATAGCCCAAAATGATGCTAATACAAGAAGGCCTATGCCTTTAGTTCCAGGGAGGAAAAAGGATTTGAAAAGTAAACTGATGACCACTCAAAGTCTTTACCACCAGGCTTGAACTTGTGTGAAAATCACAAGTTCGGAGACTTCCACTAACAGTAGGAGAATACAGGAGAGCTATGATGATGCACACCGGCCCCATTCATTGGATTAAGAGTGATCCAGCTCACAGCAATATTAAAAGACAAATAAACGGTCTATTTTACGGGAAGAGGTAGAAAGGTACTCAGCAGCTAAATGAACATTGAGGAGTCCAAGAGGCCTGAAGAATGTTTTTCCAGTCTGTGCAGCTCTATTTTGATCTTGAACTTCCAGACTCCAGAAGTGTGAGAAAATTCATGTTTGCTCTTGAAACCACCCATGGTCTTTTTTTAGGGCAGTCCTGCTCAACTCTTAATAACGGCAGCTACCCTTCCTTGGCCAAGGTAAGACCACTTGTAAGTGAGAGTGTAGGCTGAGAGAAGGCTCATTCTGCCAGGGGGCAGTGTTCCAGGAGAGGAGTCCGGAGGCACGAGTGAGAATGCATGAGAATGCAGCGAGCAGAGGAGGAGGGAAGGGCTTTCTTTCCCTACAGTGTGATTCCTGAAGTGTGGTCCCTGGACCAGCAGCCCCAGCCTCACCTGGGAACTTGTTAGAAATGCAAATCCTCCCGCCCCTTCTCACACCGACTGAATCAGAAACCCTGGGGTAGGGCCCAGCCCTCCACGCTTAACAGGCCCTCCATGTGATGCTGATGCAGGCTGCACAGAGCTTGGAAACCACAGGTCTCCAGGAGGTGAGAAGGCTCCAAAGTGCCATCATGAGTAGTTCTGTGTAGCTGATACATACTAGACTGACCAGAGGGGGCTTAAAGGGAGAACTGGGGACTGAGCCTGGCCTCGGAAGAGGCAGAAAGGTGGGTGGATGTGAGGAGGAGCAGGGGTGGTGGGAGATAAGGGAAGTAATATGAGTGGAGACTTCTGCCCCTGACTTAATCCTTAGCTTGGGACTTAATGTCCAAGCACTGCAGTGCTCAAGGTCAAAATGACCTGAAAAGTAAGATACTTAAGACCAATGGCACGTTATTCTGAATTTTCTACCAAAATAAAAATTTAATGAAGAACTTTAATGTGAAGGAGTGAAAAATGCTTAAAACACTCCATGTAAAAATATTAACTTATCCGTCAGAGAATTATGATCGGAGATATTGTAGAACCAAATTGAAAAGGATGTAAAAGTTTCATTAATTGTCTAGAAGGTATCCTTTGTGTTGAATGTGAGAACACAACCTCAGCTATAGTCTTTTTGGGAAATTAGGTCTCTTCACACTTTGCCATACTTGTGACTTTCCTGTATGAAGAACAGGAGAGCACCTCCGGGAAAAGGATTGTTACATCTACCTGATAATGTAGACGGGAGGGGGATGTGACAGAGGCTGAAAAAGAACAAAAACCATGATCGCTGTGAAGAAAAGTCAATCTTCCCTCACGCTACTTTGGACTTAATGAAATTCTGTTATCAAAGTGAGTTGTTCAAATCTAAGATTGAAATTTTTAACTAGCCTGGTTTTGTTTGGTTTTGTTTTGTTTTTCGTTTTTCCAGTTATGGAGTTGCTTTCACTTTTCCATACCACATAAATGCACCTGACCGATTATTTGTCCTCTCTCCCCTTTCACAGGGATAAATTCGTGTTGTGTAAATCATTGTCCCATTCAGCTTATTAGCTGGGAACTTGAACTTCTGTGTTGAGAGTGTGTGACTAATTTGCATGCTTCTATCCCCGCCCTTTCTCCATACCTTATGCAGATATTTTCATTTATGCTTTAGCTTTTTCAGATCCCTTTATAACATGAACTAGTTTTTTCATGTTCATTTAATTGCGCCCTGAGAAATGATCTATCCACACTAGCAAAAGACAATAGCAGATGGTTCTAAAACTGAAATAGGAGTTCTTCTGTAAATGGAAAGGGAAAAATTGTGTTCAGGGACTGAATTACATATGCATTTCACATTTTTAATTCTCATAAAAATAGCTGAGTTCCTCACATCGGATATAGAGATGACAAAACCATTTATTCAGCAATGGTTGCCTTGCCCTTCTTCAACAGTGACATAAAATGTTTGACTTCAGGGAAAAAAAGATTTTTTTCCTTCACTGATAAGAAAATTATTCAAATGGGCTGCCTTGTTTATTTAATTAGATTGTTGGAATCTTTCTATGGAGAAATAAATGTAACTTTTTAGTCTTTCCTCTTTTGACCAATAAAATAAAGGCAACTTCCAGTACTACAATATTTTAATGTGATTTGAGTTTTCCAACAGATGAACTTTGAAAAATACAAATTTAAAAGAAGTCTCTTGTAAACCGTACTATTTTATTCACACTCCTTTTTCTTATTTACCAGCTATTCTTTTGATTGTATCACAGTAACTGTCTAGACTCTGTTCTCAACTGTGATGGATTTTAGGAGACTTGGTACAAATGATACTAGAAAAAAATAAATTAACAGTACTGTGCATTAAAGTGCCACAGTTTAAAAAGTTATGAAGAGAAAAATCATTGACTGCTTACATGCCAGCTAAGGCAGCCTGCTGTCTATTCATTTTCTTTAGGATTATAGCTTGTAAGTAGAGAGTTTGTATCTACCTTGATATCAAAATGTATCATGAACAATGACCTATGTTCCTATTTAATTCTTTGTTTTCTACTAGATGCAAAAGTTTTATGGAAATCTTGATTTTGGGTTAAGTTACAGCTATAATTATAATTGTATTGGAAACTGGTCTTAGTTTCATACTTTGTGCTTTGAGGAACTGCCATAAGGTTCAAAGCCACAGTTAATTAAAGTTGTACTTGAAGCAACACAATAACAACAGTGACAACAAATAATATCAGAAACAACTCTCTCAGGATGGCATTAGTCAGTACAAAGTGGTATAGCCATAATGAAATATTTCTAGAAGGCTGAAAAATCAGCTTCTGCCCTGAGCATCCCCCAATCCAGTGCCCTACTGCTCCACCTCAGCTGCCTCGGCCCCTCCTCCAGTACCCACATCCCTGAACTCAAAACTGTATGCATCAAGTTGACAATGCACTGTAGAATTGTATGCCTGAAACCTATGTAATCCTTGCTAACAGATGTCACCCCAATAAGTCTAACAATAAAAATGAATTAAAAAAAAAAAAATATTTGCTAACCCAAAAAAAAACAAAACAAAACAAAAAAAAAAACTGAAGGCTACGGAAGCTCTATCCATGGTATGTTCTGATAGCCACTCTTGATCGGATAGCATATGTGCCCTAAGTATCTTTAACTTCATTTCTGATTAAATCTTATCCGTTACCATCTCAGCTAACATCTTAGCATCCAGTAAAGCTAGATAGGGAGGGGTCTCAGAACAACCCCTAGATGTGTGAAATGAAAAGGAAGGAGGTAGAGGGAAAATAATAATAACAATAAAATTTTAAAATGATGGACGAAGACTGTTGTATTTGCAAGCAAACCTCTACTTCACAACTTTCTTTCAAGTCAACTTTATCTATGCCAATTATCTAATTGCTGTATGAGATTGTCTCAGACACTGATGATTTAAGACTTTTCAAGAATTAGAACTTGAGAATATTCGTGAGTGGAAAGGACTCTACCTATAATATTATAGGTATTGAGTACATGTCATACCCCACAATGATCTCCTTTACTGGGCCAGTGCACCCATCCTCTAGCTGCTGGTGTTGGTTTATGGGGGCTCACAGATGCACCCTCTTCTTGCCATACGCCAAGGAGAGCTCCCTTGCCCGGAGATGCCTGGAAGGTATGCTCCCACGGCCACCAGAGTAGCCCACACCTCAGGATGAATCTATCCATGCAGGACAATGTTGTGGTACCATTCACGTTCCAGAACTCCTATAGAATCAAGTTGAACTAGATAACCACATCTTGTTTAGCCTTTTTCTCTGCACTGACTTGCTGTCCTAATGCCTTGAAGACTTCTCCTGAATTCATCCCCTAAAGCAGGGCTGGGCAAGGTGTCAGTCATGATCCACCAGTGGACTACCAAGCAATTTTGGGGTGACCACCTGAATAATAAGATAAATAGCTAGTGGACCTAGACACTTAAAGAAGTAGCCCTTGCTCTGAAAAGGTCCGCCCAGAACTGCCTTAAAGAACCCCTGCAATTCTTTAATTTTTCTGTCTGGCTTATTTCACTGAGCATTGATGATCTCAAAGTCCATCCATTTTTGTCATAAATGGCCCTATTTCATCTTTTCTTGTGGCTGAGTAGTATTCCATTATGTAAATGTACCACAACATTTTTATTCAGTCATCTATCAGAGGACACTTTGGCTGTTTCCATGACTTGACCACCATAAATAGTGCTGCAGTGAAGACTGGGGTACATATATCTTTTGCGGACTGAGGTTTTCAAAATTTGGGGGTAGATTCCCAGAAGGGATTCCACTCATATGTGGAACATAAAATTGAAAGCAACAAAAAAACAAAAACTCATGAACACAGTCAGTAGTTTAGTGGTTACCTGAGGGCAAGTGGGTAGAGGGTATGGGAGAAGAAACAGACTTGAATATATGTTGATGAAAAGAAAACTGACTCTGGGTGATGTACACATGATACAACACATAGACGATGTATTGTAGAATTGTATACATGAAACCTGTGTAATTTTTACTAACAAATGGCACGCCCCCCATATTTAACAATTAAAAAAAAAAAAGGAATTCCTGCATCAGTCTCTACTCTTAGAGAACCCAACACATTTTTTTGGAACAGAATTAAAGACTTTTTCATTTCTAAATATAAATGGCAGGAAAATTATATGAACACTGTTTATCAAACAAACTTGAGGGGTATTAATAGTGTTTAACTTTTACTGTTTTACAAATCACACCATTAGGAATCTAAAGTAGATTGTAGTTTTATTTTTCTTTTCTGTTGTAATACTTGCGGCGGGGGGGGGGGGAGTTTCATCACTGAAATTCATGTTTTCCACCATGTTTTCCATTTCTCATTATCCTGCACATACACAGATGGGAAGGAACATATCAATGCTTTATAGACCGCTGTTAGCCACCTCGGCTAATAGAAAAGCTACCTGAGTACATCTGGTTGGTCCCTCCAAATCCACTCCTACCATGCTCTAAGCTCCAACACTTTAACCTCAAGGGACTGCACCAACTGGCCTCCTTGCCTTCCAGCTCCTAGTTTAGCCAGTGGAAGACATTTGCCAAAAACTGGAAGGGTAAGTGGAGAATGAGGAAAGCATTTTTTATTCAAACAGCAACCTCTCTGCCAGGTCTTCTTCACAAGTTGGCTCTGACCCTCTATCCAAGGCTCTAATTCCTCCCAGGCAGCTTTCTCCATGCAGCTACTCTACGTTCCAATGACTGATTCCCACACCAGCCAGCCCCTGCAGAATGCCTGCTTTTCCTGGCTCTAAGGTACTGCACTATCCTTTCTTTTGATACTGCAACTTAACACTGTGCATTTCATTGCAAATATTCCCTTCATGAAAATCTCTTCAGTGGTCCTTTCGAGTATGTTGTTCTCTGCCTAGACACTGGGTAAAATAACAGGATATCCTAAGTGGGCTAACGTTGGAAGTGAAAATATTTCTTACTTGGGAAAAAAAGCGATCTCCTAAAAAATACTTAACTAATTCCTATGATATCTGATAACTCAGTAACTCCTATATTCATTATTACTCATTGATTTTGGGGTTATAGTCATTCAACCATTCCTGCATTCACTTATTCCACAGCCAGTTATCGATCACAAACAGACTGGTGCTCTGTGAGCCATGGTAACCACATAGGGCACAGAACTATACTATCGTGCACTACATTATAAATTTCTTCCTGTGAAAAATTTCCAGATTACCTCCGAACAGTGTAGGTGAATGAAAATGCTAAAGAATGGAAGGAAAACATTCTGACCTTTGTTAGGGACTGAAATAAGAAAGCCCATGGATCAAAGGAGTGAAAGTGACTTATAAGACCTACAATAAGCAACTGAAGTACCACTGGGCAATGGTGCCAATGCATGAACTAGGTGATTAACCCTTTGTAGGGAAAGTCTGTGCCTTAGAACATGCCTGGTAGCTAAATGGATGGTCTTGAAGCTGTGCTGAAAATTGAGGTGGAAAAGCTGTAAGTCCCAAATGCTTTGGAAACAACATTCCAGGCTCCCCTAGCTAAGGGGCACGTCATTCAGCAGTGACTAAACAGTCAATTTAGTGAAAGTCAGTCAAATAAGCTGTTTGATATTCTCAAGACTAAAAAAACAATTGTGTGACTGAATTTCTCATTTCTCAAGGCAGTCATTGTAGAGAGAATCTAAATTTTGCAGATGATTACTTGTGGAATAAAACTGATGTTTAATTTCCAAGACCTCCTTTCTGCTACAGACATCTTGAAAGAAAGGAAATAAATGCTACAGAGAAAAAATTTTTTAGTCTTCAAGACAAGAGCCCAGCTTAGGGTACCACTTTCAAAATACTTCTAAACTTGACCCTACATTGTATATTGCTGAATCATAACTAAATATTTTTTCACTGAAAAAAATCCTGATAAAATGAAGAAAAAAGTATTGAGCTTAACACAAATGGAAAGGGTAGATTTCATCCTTAACTCCCACCACCTAGTCTAGTTCCTGCCCTTCTGTTGTTTTATGCAGATCTCTAAGTGACTGAAAAAAAGCAGAGGTTATTTGTAGATAGCAATAATCCCACCTAAAAGGATGAAGGGATGTTTGATGAAGATATCGACCAGAATAGTAAATATTTAGGAGTTTGCAGTCCATATAATGCGCATTTACTTGAAATCATATTGCATGGAGACCTGCAAGACCATATTGAAACATAAAGATTGCTGATATTTTTATGAAAATTAGTCTTATTTCTAGCATATGGTCATATTCATTATGCCCGCTACATGTATTCTGAGGGCATGATGGGAAATGGGAAGCATTATCTGCTTCACATGCAAATTTATCTTCAAGGGGAATGGGAATCATGAACATTCCCTTGGCTAGACATCCAAATGTGGGAGACTATTGGTTGGTTCTGTTAAAAACAACAGTTATCTCTAAGGAAAGAAATCTGGGAGTGAAGTAAATTGTCAGCCTCTGAGTGCCCTGGGAGCTGGAAGGTATGCCATTTATATTCATATTCTAAAACCAAGGTCAGTGCTTGATGCATAGTGGACATAGTGTGTAAAAACACTGGTTGTAAACATTTGGGGAGTGAATTGGTACATTTTGAGTTTGGCAGTGAGTAACATTCACTGCACCTCTCTAGGGGATGAAGGTGTCAGAACAATAAAATGACCTCATTTGGCAAGGTAGGAAGCAGATATATTATGTGTACAGTTGTACATGAAGTAACTTTGTGGGAGATACAACATAAGAAGTGTGATGTATTTATCTCCCTGGAAAGCCAACAGTTTCCATTTATATTCAAGCCAAAAGGTTCGGTTCTTTATGTGTACTTCTTAATGGTCATGGGGGGTGGAGATGAATGTAGTTCACACTAAGTAGAAATATCACATCTTTGTTTCCTTAAATCAACTTAGTTCAACTGCGACCCACTCATTCTCACTCATGCTTGACCCCATCCTCCAATACCCAACCTCCTGTGTGTGTGAGCATGCACGTGCGTGTGTGCACACATACACTGCTACAGACACTCATGGATAAGGCTCTGATGAGGCAAAGATAAAGATAAAACAGTTAATAGTCTTTGGAAAAGTCCTCCTAAGTATCTTCGGTTTTCACTCTGCTTCTGAGTACATATATTACGGTCTCTGTATCTTGTATCTCAGTCCCTGGGTGACACTTAGGGCACTGAGATTTGGATGAGTCTGGAAAAACAGAGTCATTCCTTTTGAAGACTGCTTACATCTCTGGTGCTGCCAGAACGCAGAAGTTGAGTCTACAACACAAGTGCCTTGTGGCCTTTCTCCCCTTCTCTTTCTGACTTAGCTCTTTACAAATCCTCACGCCCTCACCAGTCCCCAGCCCACCCCACCTCTGTCCCTCACCAACTCGGGATGCCATCTCTTGTAAAGGGCTGAGACTTTTATATAAAACAAAAAGGAAGCTTGGGATTTAAGATTGCTTATGTGTTCTACCACACTAACAATCCATGCAGCAAGCAATTCCAAAGCCTAGATTCTACCTTAAAATAGAGCAGGAAAGAAAGCAGAAGTAGAACAAATACAATTGAATGTCTTAAATTTTCTGCTGCAATACAAAATCAAAGTGCTTTCGGTGACATGTGAGGCTGTAATACTAAAGTAGGCTAAAACTATACGTTCATGAAAGATGAATTTTAAAACCCTACTTGAGGAAATGTTTATTAATTAATCATTATAATATTGAAAGAATCCCTTTAATTCTACATTTGTACTCATCTCATCTGAAACTCTAGTAGATTACTGAATGGTGGGTGTGTGGTGGGATTGCATTCAATGCAATTTGTGAGATTATATCTGTGTGTGTTTCCTTATAAACATTTACCTGGCAGTATAATTTCTCTCCCAGGAGCTTAGCTGCTTTGAGAGATAAATTTAGAACTCAGGTGGGATGTCTGTTGAATAAAACCACTGAAAGCCTGGAAAACAATTTTTTCTAATATTGGAATCTACTTCCAATTGGCCAATTTAACACAATGTTATTTTGAACTTGACCCAACTTCGCCATACATATTTTTCATATGTAGCCATATTTTATCAACTATTTTATGTTGAATACAAACAAAATTTCCTTGTGAATAAAATACATGAAATCTTTTTTCTTTCTGACTGAGATGTTGGTCTAAAGCAATTTTTAAAACTAATATAGAATTCTTCATTCCTTTTTATAAGCTAAGATTACTCTTTGCCTAAAAAAGGAAAGTATGTGTAGTAGGTAGGAAGAAAGCAGATGCACAGACACATTTGACATAAGAGTAATAATAAATATTCAAGACCCACAGGTATATCACTGAGCTATGCTACATGAGCTTATGTAGAGTATACTTTTCTAAAATTTTAAGGACCCAAGTTATGTAGTCACTGAATAGCCAATTAGATACCTGTTTTAAGGACAATTACACATATAGTGCATTTACCAAACATTTCCAGAACACTTTGGAACCCAAACACACTCTAGGAATTAGCCCTATTCTCAAATATGTCAAGGGCTCTACAGTTCCCGGTAGTATGCTGGTCCCCTAGGCCGTTAGTGCATCCCTGGCCATGTTCAATGTCTGCTCTAAACATATTACTGGTGAGCACTTGAACTCTGAGATGTATCTGGAAGGTCCTGTGTTTTAATGTTCTTGTGTTTAATCTGACCTGTTTGTAAACTCCGCTGAATCTTTACACTATTTCCTTAAGGTTCCTGTCCACTATGGAAGAGAAAGTGTGTGGGAAGATCACTTTTTTATTGTTGTTTCCTTTGTTTAACAGATGTGGTTTGATAAGGGTAAAGCATCTTCACAGATGAGAGGAGTCTCAGATAAGCGCTCTTTACTTGGCTCTATAAATTTCATTATGCTTCTAAAGTGGAGTCCCAGACAAATCTACTTCACGACATAACTTGCAGGAATGTTGGTTGGTATGTTTAGCTGGTATGACTGGTTATTAAAATCATGAAATTTTGGGGTACCATTAGAAATAACTCAAAACTCCCACCCCCTTGACTGGCTCTGGGTGCCCCTGCCCTCTCCATGATCCAGCAAATACTCCGGCTCTATGACTTTCTGCTCTGCTTGCATGGTGACCATTTCATTTAGCTGTTAAATATCTTTAACATTATCCAAGTTCTCTTAATTATACATGCTCTTCTGTGCTTAGAGATAGTAAGCCGTCTTGACGGTAGGGTTACCAGAATATTCTCTGTTGAATAAGCTGTTTTCCATTATGAAATGAACCTTTTCCTTTAAGCAGTGCATTACTTCGGAGACCCTACTAATGTTACCAACAGGGCAGACAAGAATTGGAAATTAGGTCACGTCTCCAGTGGCCCTCCACCCCCAGCTTCTCATGATGACCATGGAACCAGTCCTCTCTGCCCTGTTGTTCAGTGTGAGTGTGTGTGTGTGTGTGTGTGTGTGTGTGTGTGTGTGTCTTCTTCCCATCTGGCCACCCATACGCCTCACACTCAAATGGGTTGTCCTATTCAACTTGCCCTCTCTGGGACATCCCAGTTCACCTTCACAAAGTCTTCCCATCCTTTTTATGGACGCCCTCCACCCATATATTCATTCTATCCCCAGCACTCTGCTTCTGGCATTCAAAGGAATCAATCAGCTACACGCTTGGCTGTGGCTGTGATTGTTTCTACTACCATGGGAAGCAAGGACTTGTGTCCAGCCAACGGCGTCTGAACTGCAGCATGCCGGGGCCAGGATCCTTACCTGTCCTTTGTGGGCACACCCACAGAACACCTCAGCCTGTGAGTCTTAACGGGCCTGAAGGGGAATGCTGACTCATAAGAAGCTACTGGACCTTGTGGGGCCACCGTCACCCATGTTTCCTGCTCTTCTGTGCAGTCTTTTCCAGAATGAGTGTTTTCTAAAATCGTACTCATATAGCCCAAGTGAAGCAGACGTTTTTTAAACCATTTTGTGGTGAGTTTAAGAGACGGTTCACATTGCCTGCCTGCATGGGGCAAACGAAGAAGAGTAAGTCAATCTACTTTAATTTTTTGGAATAGCTGGACTGGGTCTCAGATCATCAAATTGTTATGGTAGCTTTGTTTTGCTTGACTCTGGAGTCACTGCTGGGGAATATTCTCTAACCCAATTATAACTCACCCTCTCTCAAGTCCTCTTGTGTTCAATACGGGGAAACATTACACAGTGGTAAGTCATTTTTTAAAAAGGTTTTTCCAACACCATGAATATTAGACTTTATTTCTTCGAGCACCATCTATTAGCCACACATCACTGCCTGATATTTCATACCTTAGACATTTAAAATCTACTTATTACTTGCTCACTCTAATTCATCACACCAAACAAAATTTATCTCAGCTCATGGGTTTTCTGTGAGAAAGCCCTAATAGTCTGCCTCTGTCTGTATTCCTCAAGGGTATTTATGTCATATACTGTTCCCATTGGGGTTTAAATAAAAATCATCAGAATATGCAGGTTTACTAAAAACGACCAGAACCACTTGAAGAAGAAACAGTAGCCGGGAGAATGGAGGAAGAAATGGCAAAAATGTTGTTGGTTTTCAAAGATCAAGACCACCTGCTGCATCAACAACATTTCTGTCACAGCCCCAACCAGCTGGTGAGAATAAAGGCTCAGTGGAATGGCAGCCCCTGAGAGGAAAGGGAAAGGCCCTCCCAACGGGGTAAAGCTCATTTGGGAAGAGTTTTGACAGTTAGAGGAGACAACCAGTGGAGAGCTGCAGGCCATAACGAGGTCTGTGTTTGCAAACAAACCATAGATCATAGTACTGACAGGGCTGCTTTGGCCTGGACTTGTCTCAAGGACACGTTAGTCACACAGAGGGCATTTATAGAAGTGAGACACTGAATGACTCACAGGGGCTCATGTCCACACCTTGCCTGGAGATATAACGGGGCATCATGGAATTTGACTCTCTTCTTTTCACCCCATGGTTGTCCTGGGGGAGTGTGAGAAAGCAATAAAAGGAAGCCAAGCAAAGTAGGGTGGAGGGTTGTCCTAAGAATATTCTAGGCAGTGGTGCATTAGCCTACATGAAGAAATAGTGGGTCTGATGACTCAACAGAGGAGGTGTAGAGTGCTCTCCCTGATAAACACTCCCCTAAGCTATGTTTACACAGAAAACAAGCCTCTCTGGCCACCACTGATTCCCTCCTGGCTCCAATATCCATCAACATGTCACCAAAAATTCATTATTCAGGTTAATCTAATGAATGGCCTCTCTAAAAAAGCCATCTTCATGTCAAGGCAGACAGAATGCAATTTGAGAAAAAGTGTAACAAAGATTTGTATTAGTTCAGGTGTATCATTGAGGTCTAATAAATAAAATGGAAAAGTTGTGATTTAATTGTACTTTGGTTCCGACCCTGTAGAATGCTGGAGTTGGCATGATCTGGACAGTTTTAGGGCTAATCTTCTACATTGTAATGACAGTTACCTCCAGCCTCTTTTGAACCGCTGTAAGTATAATCAGGAACATGTTATATAGTGCGTGTGTGTGTGTGTGTGTGTGTGTGTGCCTGTGAGTGTGTGTGCGTGTGTGTGTGTGCGCGCGTGTGCGTGTGTGTGTGTGCCTGTGCATGTGTGCGTGCGTGTGCATGTGTGTGTGCCTGTGTGTGTGTGTGTGTGCCTGTGCATGTGTGTGCGTGCGTGTGTGTGTGTGTGCGCCTGTGCGTGCGTGTGTGTGTGTGTGTGTGTGTGTGTGTGCACACGAATGTTCCTCTGGCTATGAATCCAACTATTGAACCGTCCTGTTCGGTTGTATCATAGCAATGGTTTTTCAAGAAAACTAGCAAGTGATAATCTCCATTTTAGTACATCTCAGTCTCCTAAAAACTAAAATGACTTTTCCTATGTAAAGATGGAATGGTCATCTCTCTCATTTTGACTTTATTTATATAGGTAATTCTCAGAATCACCTCAGTAGCCTGTTCCCCAAACAGTTCCCTTGAATAATACATAAAATTGCCTTTATTGAACTATCGTCCGAATGTGAATCTGGCAGAGAATTTTTTTTCAGGGCAGTTCATAAATATTCTATTTCCTTTGTAGCTAAACTTGTCACTAACAAAGCATAAAAACAGTCAACACTTGCAAGGTGGCTATTAAGACTTAATTCTGTTTCTCCATACTGAAGAAATTTATGTGCAGACGAAAAACTACCCAGATTCATTAAGTACAGCTATAAATCTTCCTCCTCAAATGGTGATGCTGCTGTCTTCACGTCTCTGTGGTGAACACGGTGCTAACTATACTACAGGATGCCTTAAGCCTGCAGGTAGACTGCTACTGAGACAGCATGGTCTGGTAGCTACGGTGTGAAAATAATCCACTCCACCATTCTGCCCTGAGGTCCCAGGCGACCTTGAGCAAGTTATCTGACCTTTTTTTTGGCATTTCAGAGTTTCTAAAACAATGGAAAAATCTGTGCATTTTTCTTCTTTGCAGGGAACCATTCTAATTCCTTCCTATATGGACATGCTTTTTATTATAGTTTTTCTATTTGATATCCCTTATGCTATAACCATCTAACTATTCTGGGTAACTGCATGAATATGTCAAATGCTAAGAGGAAATTTTGCTTTCGGCAGGAAGATAGGTTAGAATGATATTCAGCAATGAGGTACGTAGTTCTTTTTCTAGGATGAGTTCATGAAATTTATTGTCCAACTTTGTATAACCGTAAAGACTGTGAAGAGTGTCATAGCTGCAATTTTATCAATATTGAGCATACTGTGTACACTTATCATGGTGTTAGGTACTATAAGGAATAGCAGAAAGTCTAAGATGAGATTCTGGGTTCCGGGTGCTTATGGACACCTGTGCCTCTAGGTTAGACTATGATGCCATTTCATCTCATGGCACTACCAGCACTATGGATTCAGTGTCCAGAGAAAATATCACAGGCCTATGATCAGTTACTGGGCCTCATGATTGGCTACTGGACACAAAACTGGGGACATGAAGACTTTTTTTCATCCTATTCCTTATAAATAATTTCTTATTCATAGACCAAAGAAATGAAATTTCCTGATCTATATCAAGCTGTATGTTGCTTGATGTATATTATTGTAAGAGATGCCTCTTGGTCCAATTACTTACAATTATAGTAGAAGCCAAAATGAAAACATCCAGCTATCTTAACTCCAGGATGTCACTAGTTCACATTATCTTTTATATATCCCTGCTAAAGAAAATTAAACCACCAACCACTAGCAGGTAATAAAGCAGAATGAAGAATTGTATTTTATTCCATTGACAGATCCCACAGTGGACAATGAGCATACATTTTAGCATTTTAGAAGTCTTAAGTGGTTAAGTGATTCCAAAAATGACCTAATTTATAAGATTCTAGGCAGGGCTGGGCAAGACATCAGTTGCAGTCCACTGGTGGACCACCAAGCAATTTTGGGATGACTGTTTGAATAATAAAATAAATAGCTAGTGGACTGCAACACTTAGAGAAGTAGCCCTTGCCCTGAAAAGTCTGCCCAGGCCTGATCTAGGCAAATAAATTTTCTTTGTATTTTTAAATCTATGGTTTATACACTTGATTTGGTTTAAATATTTGATACCACACAATGATTCAACATGATATATGCATTTCAATATGATTTTCATGTCTTGGGAATTAATAATGATTATGCCTCTTATTATGAAATATCCATTCAAAGTTGCTCTCATGGGCATACAGTGTCAGAAACAAGTGTGCTCCTTGGCTAGGACTCTAACTTTAAGGATGACCTTCCTGATCTTCCTCCAAATGGTAAGTCCGTAGATAGAATAACTATCTTGACCTTTGGTACAATGCATCATCTGTGTCCTGCTACTTTAACTCCAATCTGGCTATGGATTTTCCCCCGTCTTATCTCAGAGTGTTTGTTGTTGTTGTTGTTGTTGTTGTTGTTGTTGTTGTTTGCTACAGTGGCATGAAGTAATTTTCACAATGAGTTAATATTTAATACAGATCCATGAAGATACGTAGTGACCTACCCTACCAATGACCAAAATAAATTATTCAGTTTTTCACTGCACAGGAAAAGCTCATTTCCATAACAGTGTCAGGAAACAGATTGAAGGACCATAATTTAATCATGTCACTACAGAGTATTATAGTATGCAGCTCTTATCATTCATGGACTTAATTTGATGGTTGGTATTCTTTATGATAAACATCTGCATAATATTAGGTTTTACTCCAATTATTTGAATACCCAATGGAAGCTTACCATTTTGTTAAGGCCAATCTTCTGAAAATAAGCCTTGAGATTAAATTCCTTTAATGTGTTCTATCTTTGGTATCTCTCTGCATTTGACTTTTATGAACATCTGTTTCTATAGAAGATAGCTGGATGAATTTGCAGCTGGAAAAATGCATGAGCAGGATAATATGCCTAGGAACACTGATGAAAAAATGAAGCTTTGAATGAAAGGCTCAGCTAGCACTGAAGGAGGTAAAGTTGAGAAATACTAATTCACAGAAG
Source organism: Lyroderma lyra (assembly GCA_004026885.1). Classification (NCBI taxonomy): domain Eukaryota; kingdom Metazoa; phylum Chordata; class Mammalia; order Chiroptera; family Megadermatidae; genus Lyroderma; species Lyroderma lyra. The sequence continues at coordinate 76,621 of PVJL010001178.1, read as the reverse complement.
AAGAGGTTCCGTGAAGAAGAAAAGCATGTAAGTAAAAAGGATGGTGAGTACACTCGTGCCTAGTCTCGCCAGCCATATTGTTGATGGGGTACCAGCTGAGGAATTAGGATGGAATGAGGCACTGGGCGTTGTGTGCAATGCTAACTTTCAACTAGTCAGAAGACAAGGTGGATTCACAATTGGAGGCAGAGCACAGCAGGCCAAGAGCAAATTCCTAGAAACCTGGTGCATGAATTAGAGTGAAATGGCAATAGTAAGGTCCCAGCGTACTGGCTGAGACATCAGAGTTAGCAATTTCACCTGGAGCCCATGCAAACCCCAGTTGGGTCCGACAGGAAGGGCAGTTACTTATAGGGCCGCAATGCTCTTTTCTAGCCCATTTACCTCTGGGCACTGAAACATCAGGGATGTCAGCCCAAAAATATTTCCAGGCCCCTGTGGCTACTGACTGAGGGGACAGTCAAAAGATATGTGTGAGAAATAAGTTAGAAGGGGAATACAAGGGATGGTAACAGGAATAATGCCAGGTCTCAGGACTTACTAATTTTTGTGTACTATTAATAAATCAGATCAGTTCTGGAGTATATTTGCACTCTATCAAGTTTTCAAATGCAAAATTAGCTTTCACTATAATGAAACCAGGCTTAAACCAGACTTAAGAAAGACAAAATGTTTAAATTAAAAATGTTGTAGGATAGGAGATCCAAGATGGCAGAGTAGGTAAACACTGCCTGCTTCATTCTGTGAACACATCAAAATTACAACTAAATTATTGAACAACCAACATGGAGATCCAGCTGAAGTCTAGCTGAACAGAAGCTCTATAACTAAGAATACAAAAAAGAGGAGGCCACCGTGAGACTGGTAGGAGAAACACAGACACAAAAGGAGCCAAACCTCTGGTGGTGGTAGAGAATCAGGAGAGATATCTCAGCTGCAGAGGTTCCCCCTAGAGGAGAAAGGGACCCCAGCCCTACACCAGGCTCCCTAGCCAGGAGCACTGGTACTGGGAAGAGGAGCCCCATAACATCTGACTGTGAAAAACAGTGGGGACTCTCACTATCGGTTGTGATGGAAGGCTCCAGGAAAGCCAGACATCCTCTTAAAGTGCCCACATAGACTCAGTCACTTGCAGGTACTCACCCTGGGTTCCAGCAGAGGGATAGTGACTCAGTGAGTGTTGAGACCATGTGGATAGCAAACTGAGGTGTGTGGCTCTGGAGCAAGGGCTAGAGGACAGTGACCATTTTTCCTGGGTACACCATCCTCCCACACAGTGGGCTGCTGGGCACCATCTTTTCTGTGTTGCACCTACCCACAAACAGCCAAATCTGAACCTGATTGGTCTGTTGAGTTTTATTCACTCCACCCTGCTGACTCACTGGGACCCCACCTCACCCAACTCTGCCAACAGCAGAGGCACTCGCTCCAGTGAGCAGCCAGCCCCACCCACTTTGCAATCTTCCTTGGAAAACTATTTAAGTCCGAAGGTCCCAGGCTGGTGGTGACTGGCTTTGGTGAACTCTGAGACTTTTGCTGTGTAGCTCCAGGCATAGAACTGGCATCAAACCAGAATGTACAGGAACACTGAGTGCAGGTGACCAGGGAGACAGTGCCAGGGCTCCATATGGCACCTACTACATAAGGCTATCCAGCAATTACTAAGAGACATAGCAGATTACCTAATACACAGAAACAAATACAGACAGGTATCCAAAATTAGGAAACAAAAAAATATGTCTCAAATAAAACAAGAGCAGAAAATTCCAGAAGAACTAAACAAGATGAAGGCAGCCAACCTATCAGATACAGAGCTCAAAATGATGATTATAAGGAGGCTCAAGGAACTTAGTGAAAACTTCGACAGAGATATAGCAAGCATAAAAAACATAGAACCTTAACAAGAAAAATACAAAATAATTCCAGACGATGATTGTCACAGAAAGCTAATAAAGTGGGTTCATATAGTAGAGATTGACTGTGGAGGGGAATTGAGGGGACTTCTTTAAATAGAGTGGTCAGGAAAGACCTGTCCAATATGGCTCATTGGTCTAGGGGTATGATTCTCACTGAGGAAAGACCTATCCCAGAAGAGGTAGTTTCTTACTAAGACCTGAATGACAGAAAGGACTAGCAGGGGAACAGAGAGCTAAAAGGCATCTGCTACTAGAGATCAAGTACATCTGTGAATGTTTGATGAACTACCTTTCAGGACCAAGAGATCTCAGTTTCTGTTATTTAAATTGCCCCTAGGCCATGGTGTTTGTCTAAAAAGCATCAGACACACAGTGTCTGTTATCCAGAGAGCACATCTGAGATGAATGAAGAACCACTCAGGCCAAGATGGAGGAAGGTGAGGTTTTTCACAAGGAGTTCATGAGACACAAAAGAATAAGGGTCCAGGGCACAAAGCACATTCCAGAGGAGACAATGGGCACACCTCCCATTGCTTTAGGAAACCCACTGTGATTCAGGCTCACTGTGGACGAAAGGGAAACACCACCACCACTTTACACCTTGCCAGCTGCAGAGGTGGAGATATGAGCATGTTCATAAAGGGCAGCACCACTGAGCTGGTGGGAACTACCATTCTCAAGGAACACTGGGAAAGAGGAGACTCCCTGAATGAGTTAGGATGGATGAGTATATGAGAGGACTGTTCACAAACACAAATATTATATCCTGACTCCTGGGAGTACTTGGGGTCTATAAGAGAAACAGGGATTTAAGTTAGCATAGCATGAGGAGAGATTACCAGGTCCCCAGCCATAAAATCCCCTAGAACTTCATCCTTTTCTCTGAATCTTCCTTTTGCTTTTTTTGTACCCCTGAGGGTACAGTTCCCTGCTGCCCTCTCTAGCAATGGCCTTGATAAAATTGTGTCTAGAGGTGGAATAAATGTTTTCATAGCTCTTTGTTGCTCCTTTCAGACAATTCTCACTCCTTTTTTGCCTAAATTCCCTCTCTAGCTTCAAAGCTGATATCATCAGTGGACTAAACTGTGTCTCAACCATCCCCAAATTCTTATGTTGAAATCCTAACCCCAGTAGCCCAGAAAATGAGTATCTTTGGAGATAGGGTCTTTAATGAGATGATTGGGTTAAAATGAGGTGATTGGGGTGGTCACCAATCCAATATGACTGGTGTCCTCATAAGAAGAGGAAATCTGGACAGACACACACAGAGGAAAGACCATGCGAAGACACAGGGAAAAGACAGCTATCTGCAAGTCAAGGAGAGAGGCTTCAGAAGAAACCAGCTCAGCCGACACCTTGATCTCAGATGCCTCCAGAACTGTGAGAAAATGAATGTTTGTTGTTTAACCCACCTAGCCTGTGGTACTTGTTATGGCAGCCCTAGTTGACTAACACAATCAGACACCCATTTTCCTTGCTGCTGTTATCTGCAACCCTCTTCAAAGATTTGTGTTCTTGGTTTAGTCCTATTCCTTTCTCTGTGTCATCATCCTTGGCGGTTTCTGTAACTATTAGTATGTGCATTATCCATCCATCTCATTGGCCTCTCAATTACTGTTTCTCACTTACACTCAGCTTCCCACTCCCATGGTCATCACAGATTATCAGAGCTCCTGAGGAGTGAGTTACTTGACCTTTATAGAAGCTGAGCTAGAAGCAAGCCCTAAGCCAATACTCCTGGCCTCATGCAGTCTCCCGTGATTACTATACAGATATGCTACAAACCACAATATTATCATTTCTTATATGTACCACAACAGAAAAAAAAATGCTAAAAGGCACTTACTTCCCTGGATTTTACTGTTACCAATAACCACATCCCATCTACAACCTCACTTCAATAATGATTTTTTCCCAATCACCATCTCCCATTGTTCTAGCCTCCTTTCTCTAGTTATCTGAATCCAGGAAATTTTGACCCCATTAGGACCTACATGCCCCTGAACCTTCCAAAAAAAGTATTTGTTGAATAAATGAATACATAGATGAATTTTCTTAGTACCTTCCCACCTCCCTCTTTAATCTTTCTTTTTCCCCAAATTCAAAAGATTGGGATAGTGTTATTTGTATTCCACTGACAAAAGTGTGACTTTCTCGATATACAAAGGACAAAAAAAATCTCTAATTAAAATCATAGTCTAAGGGATATAGCCTGAGAGCTAGGAAGCCCTCTCATCAGTCCCCACTCCACCATTTCTCACCATCTACATCACACTTATCAAGAAGGCATGGGGACTTTGACTTTAGGATTCTGTATTTTTTTTTAGATGTTCTTCATCATAGCTGTCAACAAAAGCATTATTTATACATTTGTCTTCAAGGACACTTTGCAGCAACTGCTGATATTTTGCAAAGGACTGTCCATGTTTTATTTAAGAATTAGATGTGACTATATTTTGGTGGGAAATCTATTCAACGTGGATAGGGAAAAGTTCAATAGTCCACAGAAAATGTTACAATCTGCCCAGATGTCTTATTATTACTTATAATAGTCTAACTTCCTGTCTTTTAAATGTCTAACTTCCTGTCTTTTAAAGGTTTGTAAATGTATCTTCCAACTCTCCTGCTCAACTAATCCCACTGAGCCATGACATTGTAACTCTGGGCAAGACCATCAGACTACACAATGACTGAAGCTTCCCCACCAAGATGAATAGTCTCTGTCTTCTATTGCCATTGACTAGAAGGTTTTCACCCATCTGGCCACTTAAAACTCTGTCTCTTCAGTTACCTTCATCTTACCCCCACCTCTTCCAAATTACAGAGACTACTCTGTTCTTTTGCTTATTGCTACAGTCTTATAACTATTTTACTTTCAATACCCTAAAATCTAGACAATATAGCCATGAACCATCATTTCAATAAATGATGGACCACATATATGATGGTGGTCCCATAAGATCATAATGAAGCTGAAAAATTCCTATCACCTAGTGATGTCATAGCTGTCATAAGTAATATCAAAGCAAAATGCATTACTCATGGCTGTTACTAGCACTTTATTCATACTTTACAACACTTATTATTGTACATATGAGCAACCATTTAGCTGTCTGTGCAAAATAGCATTGCCACCAAGAAAAAAATAAGAGATATGAAATTGCCAAAAAAACACAGTGTGTAACTCATACTTGTATCACTATTCTTGAGGTCTGAGCATATCTACTATATTAATAGTTTACCATATATATGTGTGTGTGTGTGTGTGTGTGTGTGTGCGCGCGTGCGTGCCATATATTATATATATATATATATATATATATATATATATATATATATATATATAGTGTGTGTGTGTGTGTGTGTGTGTGTGTGTGTGTATCCTAAGTCCAAATCCATCCTACGTGTCAGTTATAAAAATTACCCCCAACTATCTCAAGTCACTTTGGGGGAAAAAAAAAAAAAAAAAAAAAAAATATATATATATATATATATATATACACATACATACACATACACATACACATATAGATAGATAGATAGATAGATAGATAGATTGCATTAGTGAAACTGTGTTAGTAGCCAACTTAATCTAGTCAGTTTGTTCAGAACAAATTTGTTCAGAACAATAGTCAATTATCAATTATGATGAAATGTTTGGATGAATTCTGCTGTTGTGGTTTTACTTTTATGTAGTTTTGGAAGAGTTGTGCTCACCCTCCCTATACCATAATGCTGTTTCCTGTGGGTTATTGCTCATTTCCCAGCCACTAGCTGAGAGAATTGAGGACTGACAACGAATGCAAACTTTACAGTGACTCTATAGGAAAAAGACTTGCTAAATACAGATGCAATCTCTTACATGCTAAAATTATAATATTGATTGAAATGAGATTGGTTCTCTTCAATTTCGGTGGCTTAGGCCTCCATGTACACACACATAGAGCATTTCTCATTAATTATCAAATACTCAAGACAGCCTGACAAGAAATGCAAAAATCTACTGTGAAGCTGCCCCAAAAGTCACACTACGGGTAACGAACGTTGAGATTCTGGTTTTGAGCTAGAACATGCATACTCTGGTAGGACACCTACATGGAAAAGCAAATCTTTAAAGTGTCCAACCAGCAAAGGAATCGGTTGTAGTAGAATTTGCAAGAAAAACATAGAGTAAAATATTTGGATGGTATTTTTAAATCATCTTCTTTTATAATGTGTTGTTCAGAAAGTCCTTTTCATTTTTTCCCAAAATGCAATTTAAATATACTACCATTTAAAACGGATGGAGCTTAATTTAATTAAAAATGACATAACTTTCTCAAATTACATATACTGAGTGATTTAGAGTAAGGAAATCTTAATGAACATTACTGTTTTAAGAGGTAAGTTTTTAAAATAGTAACTCATGAAATAAGGTATAATTTGACATTTTATTATTAAATGGGATTGAGTGTTCATAGGCAATATCTGTAATGGCCTAGTTAAATATATTCTCCTATAAAGCCCAAATAGATATCCTAGTATGACATATTCTAAGAAATCCACATATATTTAACATTAAAATAAGCATGACCAAGGCCAAACATTTTTACTTCATCCAGAAGCAACTCAGTATATAACAATTTGTATCTTAGGAGAAGGTGACTTCAGACCAGACAGACCTGATACAAAAGCAGATTTTCCAGGTAGAAATCATAAGGCTTTGAAACACAGTCTAAAGATAAAATTCTATTCTCCAGACTTAAGCAGATTGTGAGCCAGGTCACACGCTGGCTTTCCTTATTCCCATAGAAGCACTTGTACCTGTGTGCATTTCAGGTCAACATGTGGGACTTCCATCGTGACCCTATTAGTCTTGTATAGTCTACTTAGCAAAACTTGAGCTGGGAATTGCCACCTCCAGACTTGTTTGTCTCCCCCACATCGCTTGCTAGAATGAATCACTGAGACAATAAAAAGTTAGCAAGAAAGTGTTTCTTTGGGGGTTTTGGCTTCTTCATATGATTATAGCTGACTCCATTTCTTTTGAACTAATATTCTCGCTTCCCTATTTCCTGAGAAGTGAATGTGTTCAATGCATTCAGTTTGGGAGAGAACTTCCCTCTCCCAGAAAAATTTCTCTGCTGGTAACTTTCCTGGATGCTGTAAAATTCACAAGAAGTAGCTTTTCTAAGTAGCCTAATCACAGGCTGGAAAGAAATATTTTAACGTTTTCCCCATACTTCACCTACTTCTCACCACATTACAAAGATTGATTTTAGTAGGAAAATCACCTCAAAACTGGAGTTGGAAGTGGAGTTAGGAAAAAAAGTGGGTTTTTCTTCACTCTTTAATGTCTTTACTGATATAATACCCGCCCCCCACCAAAAAAAGGAAAATACAGGAGAAACCTTAAATTCCAACTTCATAGTTAGCAAATACCTTTGTTTTGAAGCAATACTGGCATCTCTACTCTAGAATTATTATTAATAATTAATAGTTCTATATTTGCATTTATGTAGTACTTTATATCCAATCTATTGATTTATTCTAACAACAACCCACTGAAGAACATTTCTATTTTTATTTACAAATTAGAAGTTTAAATAACTTTCTTAAGTTTACTTAAGTTCTTACTGGAATAAACTAGAACCTGGTGTCATGGTCCCTGAAATGAAGACGTTCAAATGACCAAAAGTACATGAAAAGGTTCTCAACATCACTAGTCATCAGAGAAATACAAACCAAAACCACAATGAGATGTCACTTTACACCTGTTAGCATGGCTATTATCAAAAAGACAACAGCATAGGGAACATAGTTGATGGTGTAATAGCTACGTAAGGTGTTGGATGGGTGGTAGGCTTGCAGGGGTGACCACTTTGTGAGGTGTGTAAATGTCTAACCATTACATTTCTTTGGTACACCTAAAACTAATAATTAAAAATGTAAAGAAAAATAAATTTTTAAAAAGTTGACAAAAGATAAGTGTTAGGATATGGAAAACAGGAAGCCCTTGTGTACTCTTGTTGAAAATGTAAGTTGGTGCTGCCTTTATGAAAAACAATATGGACGTTCCTCAAAAAATTGAAACTAGAACTACCACACTATGGTTCACTGCAGCATTGTTCATAGTATCCAAGTCATGGAAACAACCTAAATGTCAGAGACAAATAAATAAAATCTAGTGTGAGGTATATGAGTGCCATCCAGAAAAAATCTAGCCATAAATGCTTCTGCGTTTCATATTACATAGCTGGGCAGCCCTAATATATATACAACAGATCCTCAAATGACATTGTTTCATTCAACATTATTTCATTATAACATTGATGAGAATCTATAGGAACTTAACTCCTGTTTATATCAATCAGCCCACGGTAAAATTGGTCTGATTGATATAAAAATGATGTTATACATCATTTCGCCACAGTTCTAAGAACTTATCAACAATGTTAAGTGAGAACATACTATATAATGGAATATTATTCAGTCACATAAAAGAAGGAAATACTGCCATTTGTGACAACATAAATGAACCTGAAGAGAATTATGCAAAGTGAAATAAGCCAGATAGAGAGAGACAAAAACTCCACGATCTCATTTACACATTTAGTCTAAAACAGTCAAATTCATAAAAGCAAAGAGTTAAATGGTAGGTGCTGGGGCAGGAGAGAAAAGGAGAAATTGAGAGATGTTTATCAAAGTGTACAAAATTCAGTTCTCTAAAATAAATGTACAACATGGTTACTGCAGTTAACAATGCTATTGTATAACTGAAATTTGCTAAGTGGGAAAATCTTAAGTGTTCTCAGCAAAAGGAAGGAAGGAAGGAAGGAAGAGAGGGCGGGAGGGAGGGAGCTCAATCTTATAAGCAGTTTGGTAGGGTAAAAATCAACTGAGAGAACAGTAGAATCAAATATTGAACGCAACTCCAAGTAAGACAGGTAAACCTTTGGTATGTACAGTTAGATAAGATCCAGTCTGAAGGTTTATCACTTAATTAAATGCTGAATGATACTGATAATAGCAACTATTTATTCAAGGTTTGCCATTATAATAATAATAATGCATGTGTTCGTAAACAACAGTCACTATGGGTTTATTACAAGAAGACCCCCTCCAAAGGATATTTTTAGGGTAGCTAGAAAATGATCCTAACACTTCACTTTTCTTTTCTGCAGAGATTCTCAGGGAAAACTCCCTTTCTAAATGGGGCTATGATTATTGTCACCATCCCACTGGGAATGCTTAGCATCTTTGTTTATATTTCAAAAGATGCTTTAAATTTCAAGGGGGAAAAGGTGTTGTGAAATTACTATTATCCAGCTCCTGTTTTCATCTGTATTCATTTCTCTAAGTCCTATTCATAGTTTCTGTAAAAGCCAAACACAGAATGTTAGCTTGGAGTGTTAATGAACCATTAAAAATCACCTCAACTTGCTTCTGAAGTGAAAGTAAAGAGTAGCAGAAAAAACCATCTAGAAACAAAATTAAAATGAGTACACTTATTAAAGATAAACATTCCTTTCACCTTCTTCCACAGTGTTCTTAAATAATTAACTATTAGCCTATTTGTCACCTCAATAGTGAGATTCCACCCCAAATTCCACCTCTGTTGCACCCCCTTGTAGAATAAGTGCAAATAGAGGCAGCACCAACCCGCTAAAGTACCAGGGTCTCAACAGTGTTGATTCAGCTTAACTTCTTCACTCCCTCCTCCACTCACCCATACACTCTTTGCATATCTTATTATAGCACTTAGAATTTTCTCTTTTACCTACTTTTCCTTAAATCCTTCCAAGTAACTACATTTTCTCCATTTTGAATCACTATAGTTCCTAGCAGAGTTCACAGAAGAGTAAATGTTCTCATACTAAATTAGTCAATTGATCGATTCCACCCAAAGATCAGTACAACTGCCTAACATACTCAGATGTCAGGTCTATCTTCATTTAAAACCACTTTTCTAAAATATGAAAAGCAAAAGTCAAAACTAAGGTGAAAACCGTTGCTAAGTAGAAAATAGACTGAGCGGTCCCTTGAATGTACTAAAGGGAGACTGAAACTCCCCGGTGGGTCAGGAGGCCCCGTCTGTCATTACCTCTATGTAGCACGTTCCAGCCTGTAGCAGATATGGTCCTTTGTGCTGCCTTACACATTGCTTGTGCCTTAGCCATCCCTTTACCCCCAGTGCCTAGCACAGTGCCTGACACATAAGGTAGGTTGTCCAATAAAATTAAACTACTAAAATTTCCAATCCGCACACTTAACTTTCTAAGGAAAATAAAACTCTTAACACTAACGTAGCTGAGAGTTACATATTTTGATCCATCTTTGAGGCAGTAAGTTTCCTTCTCTTTTCTTCTTCTCTTAAGCACAATAAACTCATTCAAGCTTCTGTTCAATTCTCACCTCCCCCGAGACAGCTTCCCTGACCACTGATTTTCTCAAGTAGCTCTCCTCGGTACTTCTCTATCCTTTTCCTCTATTTCTATCCTATCCATTGAACTTAGTATCAGATGCATTCTTCTTACCCATGTGTTGATGGTCCAACTTTTCCACTCAGGCTTAAGTGTCCTAGGAGCAAAGCCATCATCTGTGTGGTTTGCCATTGTATCCAGCATCTAAAACAACTATGCTCAAACTTGTTCTACAGGGTCTGGCAGAAGTAATGCTAAAGCCTGTATGTGAATGTCTCGCATGAGATGCACAGCAATGTGAGCATTTCACTACAATGTTACCTAAAGTGCTTTAGTGTGATATTGCTGTTACATGATTATGTGCTTATGATTTTGAATAAAAGATTTGGTATAGATACCAGCTCATAAAAAAGAGATGTTAATTTGTGCAGGATCCTGTATATTGGAAATGCAGGGGAGCTTTTAAACAGGTAGACATCCAGGCCCAAAACAGAACAATTAAATCAGACTCTATGGAGGAAGAGACTCAAGCATCATCATTTCATCCTGTTTTAAGATCAGCAAGTAATTGTAAAGTGTAACCAAATTCAAGGACCACTATTAAGTGACTGACTGAATTAAAAAAAATTTGCTTAGAACTCAGTGCTCATTGTTAAGAACCTGATTTTATATAATAAATGCCCCCTTGCTTAGTGTCAAAGCCACAGCTATAACCCTAAATAATGGAAATGATGGCTTTTAATTTGGGCATCATCCCTTTATCACTATTGGAAAAGCTATATATATAGTGGCCTGTAGCAGATTCTCTGTTTACTAAGGGCAGTGCATGACGGAACCAGAGAGAGTAAAGGAAATCCTTGGAAAATCTGAAGATAAACAATCCTGTACCTGACGAATAAATGAGTGTGATAAGGAAACTGGTTAGCACAAACCAAGCCTTACGGGCTTTGAAAAATGGAGATGTCAGCTACCCAGACAAAGCAAATACAAATTTCCAAAATCACCATAATGTGAAATCTCCTGAAAATATCCTTGAAAATATTTATTTTACTCTGCCTTCTCTCAATCAATAAATTTCTCAAGCAGTTCTCAGAGGAGAAAATACTCACAATGATTATATCTTGCCCTTCAGTGAGGTTCCTGGACTAGCTGGATGTATTTCTGCATTTGTAAGTTATTCCATCACCCATTTACTCTCTGCTTCAGCTAGCAGGAGAAAAAACAAAAATCCTATCAACTTCTGACAATCACAAAGACAGCCATTATTCTCCCTTTGGGTAATCCACATTTTTCTTCAATCCTTCCCGTCAGCAATGGAATAGCCAAAACAACAAGCTGGCTAAAAATATTTATCCGATTTACTGGAGGGAAACCTTTTTCTTTCCTTCACAAAATTCTGTTTTCCTCCATTCTGGTTACAATTGCCCAATGTCAGACCATAGGGCTTGTGACAAGAATCATTGTATCTGATTTCTAAATCGTTAAAATGCTGCAAGTAACAACTAGGAACATGAATTATTTAATAGAACCAACAATTCTGCAGGGTAGATACAAATATGGATTTAACTTTGAGTTATGTATTATTGGCCAAACTATTTCTTTCTAAAGTAAGAATGATTTATTTGATTCTGGGCAATACTCAAATAACAGAAATAGAAAGTAATCCTATAATTCAAAGGAGATCACCAATTACAATATGAGACTTACTTAGAATTCAATTTAAATAAACTGAAAAATAATTATAATATTCTATAAGAAGATTGGGGAAATATAAACATTGAGAATATATTTGATTATATTAAGTATATGATCAGTTATTTTTGTTTAATCATGGTATTACAATTGTATCATATTCTAAAAGTCCTTTTCTTAAAGAAATACAAACTGAAATATTCATGAGATGATATGACTAGAAATTGCTTCCAAACTTTCCAGAAGTGGGAATGGATTGGTGAAACAAAAATGACCAGATATTAATAAGTGCTGAAGCTAGGTAATATGTATATAAGGTTTACTTTATTTATCTCTCTTTCTCTCTAGATGCAGACAGATGATGGTAGAAGATATTGATGATACATACATATATACATACATAGATGATACAGATAAGTACATGTATCTTCCATTTTTATTTTGGAAATTTTCAAATATACATTAAGTAAAAAAGTAAAAAACCAAAAAGTAAATAAATAAAAACCAGATAGTATAATAGCAATGCCAATGATTATAATTAGATGTTTGTTGGTGTAGTAATGCCGGAAGAAAATATTAATTAGGAAAACATGCATAATAAACTTTAATATACTTATGCCCCACATTCAGAGCATCACATAAAGAATTACCTTCAGTGTAGAACAATTCTATTTAGAGCTCTAATCTAAGGACATTAGGTAGGAAAGTAATAAGAATCTCACTGTATAAGATAGTCCCTCACGTAGACTGCAAATAGTGTAGGGGCCTAGGGTACTCTACTTCAATGTTTTGCTGTCATATTTGAATAAATTTCCTATTGCCATCATTCTTTAACATGAACATTCCTCATGGTCTCCTATGTCCCAGAGACTGTTCTTGGTGCTGGGAAGACAATGATGGAATGTCCTAGGAGAGCTTACAGTCTATGGGCTAAGTTATTGAACAGTGAATCAAACATATAACTGGATTTGTAACAAGTGCCCTAAAGCAAATTTCACAAGATGAACTGGGAATGCATAAGAAGACCATCTGATCTCCTCTGGCGGGTGGGGGTGAGTAGCAAGAGACCCACAGAGGAGGACTTCCCTGAGTCCTGCTCCTAAGAGGAGTGGGAAGCCCTTGGGAGGTGTTAAGTAGCTATAAGAAGAGAGTTTTGAATTTCTGTAAACTCAAGTATGCTGGTAGAACAGAGAGGGTAAGTGTGCAATCTTACTTAGAATCTGACAACCTGACTTAAGTCCCAGCTTGGCCACTTGCTAGATGTGTCATCTTCACAGAGTCATGTCTTTAAAGCAGTGAAACAATAATTCCTCCTCTGAGGATTGTATTAAGGATGAAATGAGATCTTCCATTGCAGGTGCTCAAAAATATTGCCAATTTTTAACATGAGAGAAAAAAGATGGGAACTTGAAACAGTCTGGGAAATCCCAAGAGTTTGATTTGATGAGGAAAGGAAAACCACATTTCATTTCCCTTAAGTATGCCTTTTTTAAAAAGATCAATAATTAACTTTTGAAAGTCTGTAAAATTACAACCAATTTTTTGAAACAAAAATAGTCCATTTTCAAACAGATGGTTAATGTAGGATATTTCCATATCAAAAGATTAATAACACTTTTCAAGAATCTATTTTATGTTCATCTGCTATACTCATTGCTCGTTTACAAGAATATCTATTTGTCTAAAGTGCATTAATAACACCGAAGCACTCAACCACAGCAAAAATTCCCTAAATTCATCATCAGGTCCTGCCATGTCCACCGTCATAAAATAACAACTTGGCTATGTTAGGAACGAGCCTGCACGTTGACCCCTAGTCAGATATCTTATCTTGTATCACTCAAACAATTTCAGACTTCTGTAAATCCCCAGGAGTGTCACGTATTTTCTCCTTATTACCACCGTAAAAAAAAAAAAAAGAAAACTTTTTAAAAGCCTACACATCTACTGTTCTTTGGTCACCAATTTTAGCTGTTGTGAACTTCAGGATACAATAAAGAATTACATTATTCCTTTGTTTCTTAAAAGTACTTGAGAAACTCTCAACATTGCTCTTCTAATCGCTGTGTTTAGAATTCCATTTCTGTAATTGTATCTTTCTTGCCTGGTAAGTTGCAGTGTTGGTCTCATCACATACACTGTAGCTACCATGAAGAGCCAAGATTCGTGTTGCAGTCCCTCCTGGGCATCCCTCTTCATGAGGACAGCAGCGTGGCGCCAAGAGCAGAGGCTACATAGGAAGCAGCACTGCCCCAGCACTGCCGTAGGTGGCTTCCGGCAGCGTGACTTTGCAACTGATAGCTATCCAGCTTCCATCAACCTTTCACTGATGATGGGGCTCTCGCTCTATTAAATAAAGGCAGTTAACCGATGGCAGATTTCGCAGTGGGCATCTGTGGACATCGTTTCGTTGTCAGCCAAATCCGTTATTTTTTCAACCAGCAAATGCCATACGGGCAGGACATTCACATTCTAGTACCTCAAAGTGGAACTCTCTCCCTTGAACCCCTTTTAATTTAATAGGCTTCATTTTGGGGACAGTTTTAGATGTATGGAAGAACTGATCAGATAGACCATGGTTCTCACATATCCCCTGCATACAGTTTCCCCTAAGTAATGAACCAATATTGATGCATTATTACTAACTAGGGTCCTTAGTTTATTTTAATTTCCTTTCTTGTTGCTTAATAATGTCCTTTCTCTGTTCCAGAATGCCATTCATATTACAGTGCATTTAATGATCAGGTCTGCTTAGGCTCCTCTGGGCTGTGACAGTTTCTTGGACTTCTCCTCGTTTTGGATGACCTTCACAGTGTTGAGGAGCATGGTCAGGTATTTTATAGAATGCTCAGCTATTAGAATTTTTCTGATGCTTTTCTTGTAAATGACCTGAGGCTATGGGTTCTGGGGAGAAAGATCAGGGAAGTAAAGTACCATTCTCATCACATTCTAAGAAAGGTACAGACTATCACCATGATTTATGACTGCTCCTAGCGACCTGATCACTTGGCTGAAGTGGTATCTGTCAGGCTGGAAGTGACTCTTTCTCCTCCTTCCCACACTGTATTTGTTCGAAGGAAGTAACTACATGTAGCACACTCTTGAAGAGTAATTCCACTCTTACTCCTTGAGATAGAGTATATAAATTATTTGGAACTCTTCTATATGGGATATTTCTCTTGCTTTCTCATCTATTAATTTATTCAATTGCTTGTTTATATCAGTATGGACTCACAGATATTCATTTTATACGTCATTTATACATTTTATACTTATAACCCATTACCACTGTATTTTATTGCACAATTTGTTCTAGCATGTGCTATTTGCAGCTTCTCCAGTTGGACCCTGTTCTCCTTTGACATACCCATGGTTTGGACATGCACTTGGTTTGGGAAAAGGGAGTAGCACTTCCTTATTATACTTTCTGGCACTATAAGATGCTCAAGATTTATATTTTCTATTTCTTGCCCAATTCTATAATCATCTATTTCTCCAAGAGCCTACTTCCTTTTATTGGAGAATGGTATTAAAAACTAAGATTCGGGTACTAGGTACGCTCATTGCTACTGTGGTGTTGTTTATTTTAGGTTCCTTCGGCTGACAGAGCCTCCCTTTAATTTTATATCTGACCTGAGTCATATATTTGGTTACTAATCTAGCCATGGAAGACATTTTGAGTTTTCCTGACCCAAGATCTAGATTACCTCTAGGGTTCCTTCTAACTCTAATAGCCATCAGTTAAGGAAAAGATGGCCAGTTATGGGCCCACATTAAAATGTAAGATATTCACGGTGGCCAAGACATGGAAACAACCAAAGTGCCCTTCAGTAGATGACTGGATAAAGGAGCTGTGGTGCATACACACAATGAAATATTACTCAGCTATAAGAAAAGATGGAATATTGTCATTTGAACAAAATAGATGGACCTGGAGATCGTCATGCTAAGCAAAATAAGCCAGACAGAAAAAATCAAGAACCGTAACGATGCACTGTAGAATTGTACACCTGGATCCTATGTAACTCTTGATAACTAATATCATCCCAATAAGTTTAATAATAAAATTATTTTTATATATGAAAAAGAATAAAAGAAATAAAATGTAAGACATGAAGATGGGAAAATTTCAAGACAAGCTTTTTATAAGCTCTACCCAATCAGGCACTTACCCCCATGGGTTCACTTGTTGCAATAACTCTGATATACATTTCCTCTCTTATTTATATTTCACCCTAGTCCAGATCTAGATCATCTCCACAGAACTTGCTAATGCAGTATTGACACACTACTGCTAGGTTGAGCTGGATCGTTCTTTGTCCTGTGCAATGTAGGATGTGCATACATGATGTCTACCCACTAGACACCAATAGCACCACTGTCTCTTTTGGTGTGATGACAAAAATTACTTCCGGACATTGCCCAAAGTTCTCTAAGGGGCCAGTTCACGCTGGATTGAGAACTAGTGCCTTAATATGGAATGTTAAATTTGCAGAACCTACTGCCAAATTCCGACTCCACTGTTCTCTTACCTGCCCTGATAAACATGTTTCCTGGGAATAGAGCCCACAACACAATGCCTCTTGTGATCTCAGGATGCTCATTTTCCTACACTATCTCAGCCAATGACTCAAAGTACCCTGGCTGTGAAAAGCTCAGTGTTGCTATCCTTTGGTATTTGTCACATAGAACCTTGTGCTATTTATTATCTCTTCTACCTTTATATCTAACCTGCAAACACTTCAAAGTCAATGACTGTAATTTGAGCTCCTCTTTATTTCCAGCCTGTCTAGAAATGGCTACAATGTATGATTGTTGCTCCACTGATCCTTTTTCAACTCTCTACATTAAAAGGAAACTCAGTACATCAAAAGAATTTTTGAAAAAAAAAATCAATAATAATGGGAAAGCAAGTTTAAGTTATTGTCTTTGCCAAGTTAACAATATTACTTTAATGGATAATAAGCTTTTATTGTTCTGGGTCTCTACTCAAAGATGCCTAATGTACATTTGGGGAATTAATTTTTCCCCCAATTGATTTTTTAACTTTTCTGCAACCTAACCTCTTGGTTGTGGCAAAATTTTTTGTGTACTTTTGGGACACGTGGAGCAAAAACTTATTAAAGCCTTTTTAAATGGCTTCTTAATACCCTAGCCTACTATATTTTAGTGATGTCATCTCTGTACCCACTGGACATCTTTTCTTGTCTTCCCAGCACCTATGCCTCCTTCTGAAAACAGCATCCCTACCCCCTCTAGGGAAATACTATTCCCAACTACTCAGAATATGACTATAGACAGGCTCAAGTCTCAGTGCTCTAATTTGAGCCACATAGTAAAGACACATGGGCATGGCCAATCAGCCATGTTATTATAGAGCAAAAGCTCCCTTTCACAAATCCATTGGGATGTTCAGAACTAATCCCTGCAAAGATGTCCTTCTCCTTTAATTGCTAATAAGAGGAGTGTAAAGGTAGGACTACTGTTGACTTCATCCTACTTTCCATAGCTGAAAAGAATGCAGCTAAAACAAGAAGTTAGATGGATGGTTACAGTTCTGCCCCCAGTTTGAGGTCTGTCCATCTCAGCATCTGTGGTATATTCTATTATTGTTCACAATGATCTGTTGCCCTCTCCATACAGGGACCCTATGTCCGTCCTATAGTCATGTCACTTGCAATACCTCCCTGTGGGAGGTGATACTTCCCCCTCCCATTGACATCAGGCTTGGCCACATGGCTTGCTTCTTTGTGATACATCCAAGCAGCCACTTTAAGAGCCACCACTTAGTCATATGTTTGTTTTTTCTTCCTCCACAGACCTGAGATAGGGGCTGCTCCCTCAGCCCAGGTCCCAGAATGAGAATATGTGTGGAGCAGAGCCACAGTCAGAATGTGACAGAACAAGAAACAAACCTTTGTTACTATACAACAGAAGCTCCTTCTAATAAACACTCCACCTCCCTCTCCTTCCCTCTCCCTCTCCTCCTTCTCTCTCTCCCAGAAGACGGTTCCACTGGGTTTCTATCTCTGTAACTGGAAGAATTTTGATAATTATCATATGACTAATACACAGTAGACTCTCAGTTAACTGGAACTCAAGCAACTGGCTTTTGCCGGTTGCTTGAGAGTGCCAGTTGCTTGAGTTCTGGTTATTCCATGATTGATACATACAATTTAGCAACACATTTACAGAACAAATTATCATAGTCAACGTGTGTGAACAATTACACATTGAACTAATCTATCCCAGAAATGGTTATTTCAATGTCTAATAAGAAATTATTTTCAACATTAAACACATGTTCAGAGATGCTAAACAAGTTTTCAGAGTAACACTAATTTGTTTTAACACTCATATTTATAATGTAGCTAATGTTTGTTTTAAGCCTCTTATCATCAAATGCAATAATTATAATTTCAACTTCCTTTAATAATTCTTTCAATGTACTTCCATTGTAAATATTTCTTTTTATAGTTTAATAAAAATTAGCACTTAAGAATTGTTCAATTTACTTTGGACATGCAATAGTATGTATTTTATGTTAAAATTGGAACATGAACAATTTCATATATGTTCAGATACATTGTAAAATGATAAACTTACTTTTTTTTCCCAATAGCTAATGCATTTCGGATTACTAATGCAAATCTATATCTGGTTCTTCTCTCTTTCCTATAAACACAAGGTCATTTTCCCCAACAATCTTTCGGTTAGAGCTAAATGACCAGTTCTAGTTCAATGGTTTCTCAACCAAGAGCAATTCTGCCTCCCGCCACCAGCCCCACCACCACCAGGGGACCTTTAGTAACATCTAGAGACATCTTTGGTTATCATAACTGTAGGGAGCGTACCAGCATCTAGGGTAGATAGACCAGAAATGCTGCCACATGTCCTACCATGCACAGGACAGTCAGCCAATAACAAAGGATTATTCAGCCCCAAATGCCAATAGTGCCAAGGTTGAGAAACCCTGTTTTAGGCAGTGAAATGTAAGTGGAAGTAATGTAGGTCACTTCCAGGCTATGGCCTCCAAGAGCCTACCTTCTCTTTAGGAAGCATCTGTGGAAGCCGTGTGCTGGAATGGAAGTGCCACAAGAATCACGCGCCTGTATTTCTGAGTCACCACGTGGAAAGGAGCTACCCTAGAGAGCTGTCTGAGCTAAACAGTCTTTCTTTGTAATCATTACATACATCTCTTGTCATCTTTCATCTTTGTTTCGTGTCTTAAGCCGGATTTCAGGGCTAATTTGTTGCTGCAGCATAATTCAGCCTAACCTTACTAATACAGCTCATTTAACAAATTTTCTCTCAAGTGTATGTAAATATGTTACATTTTTAAATGCCAGCACATGTCACCTGCACAGGATCAAGTACCTTTCAAAACTAGCTTATTTTTTAGACAAAAATCTTTGACTATTCCCATGATTAATATATGCTGAGGACAGAGATGACATGACTCAGGAAAACACAGAATTTGAAAACTGTGTTTTAAAAACCATTTGGCAGTAACTTCAATAATCTTCAGAATGGAGAACATCATTGTATGTGAGTAAGAGGAGATTCCCTAGATCTGAAAATGAGAAGTGATGACTTCCAGGTGGTACAGAATGTTTTCTTCCAAAAGTCATAAAAATGTAAAATGAGAGGATTGAAAATGATTTTCCCCTCAACAGAGTAGATACCATGCTCCGTTTCACAACTGCCTAGCTACAGCCGTGATGTACGAGGGCCGTCTGGGAAAACCCCCATAAATGCCTCTATTTGTCGTGTTACATGGCTGGACACTTTCTGGACAGCCCTCGTATGTTCATCCAACATTGGGTGATGGCTTAGGAAAGAAGTCCAGTAAACTGCATGCCACAGCCAAAAATCAAGTGAAGGAAACGCCTTCACCTTTGAACTCAGTTTTACTACAGATCATTTAAATTATCCAAGAGAAATGCTATAATGCTAAAGTTCCCAAAATTTTAACTTCAAGGCAAGAGTTACCCATTTTTTTAAACTTTTCACTTTTCTCTCTTCCCAGTTAAAGCTTTCAACTCATGCTTAAAAGTATATATGCAATGTGAGTCCTACTGTGATGAAGCCATTGTGAAAAATATGGGCAATGGTGATACCTGTAACAACTGTGTATTTAACTTCTGATTTTGCTGGCAGAAACGTTTTATTGCCAAAAATGCAATTAGAATCAGAATGCATATATATCATTTTTAGTTGGAAATTAATTCTATATGAACATAGCTCATGGCTAGAAATCATTTTGATATAAGCAAAAAAAATTCCTTGTCAAATAATTTTATCCTTGAGATGTTGCTAATTTCTCTAATAGAGTCCTGTGGAAATGAGACTGTATGATGTCCTGGGAAGCGCACTTGACTCGTAGTTCAGGGGTTCAGATTATGATTCTAAAATAACTCCAGAGGGTTATATTGTGGAATCTCAGGTAGGATCCATCACCAAGCACTAGTGACTAGGACTCAGTATCACCTGGAGAGGGCAAGAGGAAAACCCCACATTTAAGACTACTGGATACTCAACTCTGTTGCTGTAAGAGTAACAACAACTTCATAAATGTTGGTCAGGGTCATGTAGAGAAGTCAGCCTGATTCACAGAGGTATGACTACTCCAGGTCCATGGAAAGGATAGGGTAGACCAACTAGAGCAGAAGTGACAAGACTGGTTCCCAGGGATGCCCAGGGAGGGATGACAATCAAGTAGCTGGTGGTGCAGGAGAGATGATGGAGCATCGTGGTAAAGAAGCATGAGGGCCTGGGCCTCAGAGACTGGAGTTCAAGGTTGGGATTGAGGTACTATAGCAAGTGAGGGTGCTAAGGACACAGAGGCATACCCTGCCACGACCGGGGCCACCTTAGCAGAGGGATGCTTAGGGGGTCCAAGCACAGAGCTTGCCAGGCAGTGTCTGTAATGACGGCATCACTTCCTGCCTCCTAGAGGAATTAAACCTCCCAGTTTACTCCTCATCCTCGTCAGAACTCACATTAAGGTCAGGAGTAAGGGATATTTGTTGCTACTTACATCAGCGTCAGGGAAAGGCAACGACTGAAAAATACAAAGAATGACGTATAAAAAATGAAAACTTTTTTGTTTACCTTACATTTAAAAAAATGCTTCTATACTTTCCTTGAAAATACTAATGTAATCTCCTAGCCCAAATACAATTCAATATACAAGTAGAAGCACGCCAGCTCTGAATATAAATAGTCAGTATTATAATTTCACAATGACAGTACAAAAGTAATTAGAAATTCAAGGGTTAAAATTAAGAGAAAATACTCTGTTGTTTATAATCATTACATAGAAATGAAAATAAATACTGAAACCAGTATTTTCAAAGTGTAAAATAATTTATTGCTGTATAAAGCATGTTATATTATGTGACCTTTTTCTTCTGACTGCATTTAAATTGTATCCACCAGTGCCTTCGCTGGACTGTGAAAAGGGGTAATGCGTATTATTCATCTTTATAACTCTTCCAGTTATGAGACTCACAGTAGGGACTCCTTGCAATAATGTTCTCCAAAGGAATACATTGAAACCAAGGCTGTGACGTTGATGAAAGACATTAGCTTTATGATCTCAACTTTGAGAGCAGGTTTACTGCACTGAAAACTATGGCTAGTCTACCCACATGGTTCATTAATAAAGTCATAATATTATTTACAACAAAGTCCCCTGAGGTTTCATGAATTCAGTTTTAATTTTGTCTATAGAAGAAAAAAGTTCTAAGAAAGCTAAGGTGATTATAGCTCTACAATACAATTAGCAAACTGCAGTCATAGACCTTATTGTAATTGATTGGCGTTGGGATATTTTGGCCAAGCATAAGCTGTCTGATTTCTCAGTCACTACCACCTCTTAATTCTGAGGTCTGTGCTATTTGCTGTTTGTCACTCAATGTGAGTTGTTAAACTCTACCTGCCCCGTCCCCAAGGGTATTTGAGTTTGTCCCTGCTAGTAAGCCTTGACCAAAGAAAGATTCTACTTTGTTTGGCAAGTGTCCTCTCATAGCTCCTGATGTCTCACAGATCTCTTGCAAAGCTTTGGGAAGACACATGGAGCTATGATGAAAGCACAGAGCCCTCCCATAGCTAGCCAGACCAACTCTCTCAATCTACACTATCAAGGGAAACAACTCTTACACTTAGGATCATCCTTTTTCAAGCCTCACGGGCAAATATCCATGACATCATTATGTTACTTTTAAATGCCTAGAGTGATTTCCAATATGTATTTTTAAAATGCCAAATGTATCAAGAACCAGTCTATTGTTTTATATTCTGATGTTTTTAAAGACAAGAACAAAAGGTGTTTTATTAGTATCATGACATTATTATTTAACATAACTTCATCAGTTAGGTATGTAGTTGCCTAATAAAACTCAAAGATGAGGTCCTCGTACAATAAAAAAGAGAACATTCCACTGAGGATATAATATTGTGCTGAAGGTCCTTAGTCATCCTCTAGGTTTGTTTTTCTGAATGCCTGCTTTTCTCCTTCCATGGCTTTGATTACTATTCTAGAAATGGATGAAACTCCTTTGTTATATAGCAAGCAAATTGTAAAGCAGACCATATTAATCTGTAACCAAGCTTTAAATATTCCTTCTCTTGTACAAAACAGGCCTCATTTACCATGTATTTTCATTCCTCTGGCTCCTTTCCTGGTATTGACCTTTGTGTTATTTCTGTAAGTGCAGGGTAAGGTTATATTATGTGTATGAATTAAGTCTCTGATGCATAGAGGGTGCTTTACTAAATATGTGTATAATATACTTTAGAGTGAATCTTAAAAAAACAGTCATCATTAAGAGCTGTTTCCCATTATAACATCTAAAGTTACTTGATAGCCTTATGCAGTTTTACAACATGCACTAAATATAAATTAACAGCAAATAAAAATTAATATTATACATCAGGAATGTTCATAAAACTACTGTTTATGTTTTGTCCTCTAACCAAGGCCAAGAAAGTAACACCTAAAACCCTATTTTTATTTTTTTTTTATTTATTTATTTATTTAAAACCCTATTTTTAATGTTCTACACTTTCTATTAAAACCTATGACTGTTCCCAAGATACAGCCATACACTTAAACCAACATTAGACAATTTCTCTTTTTTCCCTCCATTAAAACAACAAAACAACACACATACATATGCACAAAATCCAAAAACTAAGCAAATCTCAGTTTTAGCTTTTCAGTAGCAAATTTTTAATTAGAAAGATAGAGTGTTTTAATATTAAAAGCAAATTATTTATTCCTCAGGGATTTATTTTTCTATAACATATCATACCAAATGCCCTAAACACATTATTTTAAATAGTAGATGGGTCTCTGGGCCCTGGGACATCAATACACACCACAATATTCTCACAACTAAGAAACACTTTATTCTCTCAATAACTTACAATGGTTTTATTCTCTAAAAACACTTAATGATGTGTTAAGGAAATTAATCAAGAACAATTTAAAAGGAGGAAAATAGGGAACAATCTCTATTTCATATTTTTCTATATTTTCATAACATCTTAATACCAAGAACCTCATCAACAGGTTCTTAGTAGTAAAACATGAACATAGCTTTTGAGGGCCACCATTCAACCCATTACAAGGTATACAGATTAAAATGAATGTCACTGCTCATTATAATAAATGTAAGATACGTAACCTCCAGCTGAATGAAATACAGCTGAATGGAAATGGAAATCTGAGTAGTCAGGAGTCTCTATGTTAATCTTGGGTGTCCAACTTCAGATAGTAATGTATTCTCTTATTAATTACTATTATTAGTGTTAATATTACTATAATAATATTAAAGTAAATTAATATTTACTTAATCATTAAACTGTAGGATTTTGTAGAATTTGTAGTCCAAAGGAGGACTGTGCATTCCGCAAGTGGCCAATATAACAATTGCTTTGTATTCCAAAGCATTTTGGGAACTAAAATTAAGATGGGAAACGTGAAGAACCAGAGACAAAGGCCACAATATATGTAAAGGTGAGCATAAAATGCAGCAGGTTTAAAGGTCTCTGGGAACAAATCAATGCACAGAAAAATTAGATTCTGTGCATGAAGGAGTCATGGCCCTGAGTTGCATGACTAAAAAGAGTAAAGGATGTTCAGTAAGTACAGGCATTTATGAAGGAGATTATCCCAAGAGTCAATAAACACATGAAAAGATGCTTAACATCATAAGTTAACAGGGAAGTGCAAAATAAAACCCAACGACTGAATGCCCACCTGAAATGGCTAAAACTGAAAAGACAAACACTTCTGTGAGTTGACAAGGACATAGAGCAAATGGAACTCTCATACCTTGTTGGTGGGAGTGTGAAATTATACAACTTTGGCTTAGTACTTGACAGTAACTGTTAACATTAAATACATGCCTACTATGACCAAAGAATTCCACTGTTACTTCTACATACCCAAGAGAAATGAATGCATATGTCCACTGAATAGCGAGACAATTTTTAGCAACTTGTTTTCAAAATTATCAAAAACTAACAACCCAGATGTCCATTAACAGTAGAATAAGTATTTTGTGGAATATTCACCTACCTAAAATTTTAAAAGGACAGGAATTATTGCTTAACATTACAAAATTAACATTAATGATTTTTACAGACACAGTCATGATCAAAATCACTCAAGGGAGTACAATTTGTGATCCCATTTTTACAAAGTTTAATAACTGGTATAACTAATCTGCCTTGAAAAAAAGTCAGAGGTTTATTTGGGGAGGAAATTGTGGATACGTAGATTTTGATAGAATAGGGGCAATAGGGAACCTTCTGGCATGCCAAAAATGTTATGTATCTTCATCTTGGTGGTGGTTACAGTTACACATTCGTGTGTGTGTGTGTGTTACATAAACATACATGTGAAAAGAGAGGGAGTATGACAATTAACTTCTAACTCAATAAAAAAAGGGTTCAAAATTACTTCAACAGTAACATTGCATACGTGGAATAGAGGATGAAATTTTTTCAGGCAAAAATTCCTAAGAAACAAGTTGCACACTACATAGAAATGGTTGACTAAAAATATAGAATTCGTCCTCAACTAAAGTGGGGAACTTCTCATTTTTCTTTTCTTCTTTTATGTTTGCTAACTTTGCCCACCTTAAGCCTAATGATATATTATTTCCTGCAATTCAATACATTCATTTCTGAAATATCAAACATTATATTTCCAGTTTTAGAAATACCAGTGTCTTTTATGAACAAGCATTGTTTTGTTTCTTCCTGCAATTATGTTGTAGATATGTCTGTTTTATATGTGTACATGTTTCTTTTTAAAATAAATTCACTATTAAAATTAAATATCTGACTTTATTTTCGTGAATAGTGAACAATTATTTGTATAAAACAAACATTTTTCTAAAAAATCCTGTAATTAATTTATGAGTATTACATATTTAAAATGTAATTTCACTTATAAAAATTTGATTTTCATACAATTATTTATCTATGCATAGAATGAAACTCATCTGTGTTACTTATTTTAAATGCAATGGTTATTGCATTATAAAAAACAATTTTGGCTTTCACCAACAGTGGAAGTGATTATCTCAAACCAAACAGTCTTAACTATTCTTTTGTCCTCTCAAACTTTAAAAGGGAATTTCAATTTTCTAAATAGCTGCATAGAAATGGAGAATTGCTTTCCACTGTTGTGCAAAAGACAAGCTTCTATGCAAACTCCTAAGAAGTGTTTCCCTGCAGTAGTGTATCATGAGGTGTGGACATAAAAAGGCTTTCCTATTGCCAATGTTGTAATTGGGCAGATGTCTGCTGCATATACCACATCTGCATTAAGAGCCAGATTTTCCTAAGTGTTAACTATTGTAAGCATTTTAGATTATAGCACAAAATACTCCTTGTTATTTTGTAAATAAAAATTTTAGTTCCCTTGACAATCATGTGCCTTTTAAAAGATGGCCTTTAAAATGGAAAGCACAGCCCATGGGATATAGCAAGTCAGATACAAGAACAGAAAAGAGACCAGCAGAGGCTGAGGGCTAGACCTACAGGAGCCAGTAGCTGGGACCTATTATGGTGACATTTTCCTCAAGACCTGCTGGAGTTCTGATTGGTCTGGCAGATTGGAAAGGACACCAGAAATGGGTCTACCTGGGTCAAAAGGAAGCACTTGGTTGTAGATGCAAGCTAGGAAAGTGGGTAAAGGTATGCTTAAGGTTCAGGCACAGCCAAATGCAAATACAATGTCAACAATTTACTAGTTGTATGACTAGTAAATAAATCCTCTGACATCCTCAGACTTCATTTTCTTATCTGAAAAACAGACAGAAATAGTATCTACCTTGTAGAGTTATACTGGCATTTAGTGAATAGTCAATAAATGGTAGTATCATTATTATATATTTATTAAAATTAATAAATCATTAATAGTTATCATTGCTTAGGGAAGTGGGGAAGTAACACTCAATTTTAGTTGTTATCAGTATTTAATTACCATCTGAGCAGTGAATCTATTGTACAAATAGCAGTTTCTGGAAGGTAGTGCTACTTGTTACCAACCACATCAGAGGCTGGGCTGGTCACTTCTTTTGGTATGAGACCTCAGACAACACTTGACTGGAGGGAAGACACTGGTATTTAATGAGAGGGATGTATCAGAATCTCATCTGTAGTGGTTTTGTTGGTTTGAATAAAATACATCTTTTCCTTCTTTTGTGAAGTAGCTGTATGGTGGCTCTGATGCTCAACCCAAAAGAGAGAAGTTTGTCAAGAGCTAAACAGAATATCCAATTACCACCTATGCAAACTAAGATATAGGGCCACTGAAACATGCATTCTGGAACCAATGGAAAGGACCAGATATGCAGGTTTGGAAAACTCAACAAGAACTGAAGAAAGTCTCATCTCTGTGGACTTGTGAAACTTAGAGTCTCAGTCTAGTCAAACCCCTCATGTCGATAAGGCTGTGGCCCTTACTCTACCACGAGGCTTGTTTAGAATTGGTTGCACAATATCAAAGAAACAGGCTTTGCTGGGGATAAGTTGTTATGAGCTGAATCGTGCCCCCACAAAAAAACAAAACAAAAAAAAAAAAGGTCTTATGTTGAAGTTCTAATCGCCAGTGTGACCATATTAGGAGATAATTAATGTCTTTAAAGAGATAATTCAGATAAAAATGGGAATTTGCAATGGCTCTGATCCAATACAACTGATGTCCTTATAAGAGGAGGATATTTGACCACAGACATATACAGAGGCAAGGTCATATGAAGACACAAAGAGAAGACAGCCATGAACAAGTCAAGGAGAGAGGCCTGGAGTAGATTCTTCTCTCATGGCCCAGAAGAAACTAATCCTACAGGCACCTTGATCTCAAACTGTGAAAAAATTAATTTCCATGTTTAAGCCACCCAGCATAGATACCACTGTTCTGGCGGTCCTAATAAATGAACACCCAGAGATTTGTGAGCTTAAGAGGTACTGACAGGCAGAGAAAAGGGACAAGACAGTGACTTTAGTTCATGACTTCCAGATAGAAATAAAAATTCTTAAAAATTAAAAACTAAAAGCAACACATGAACTCACAAGAGTAGAAATTCAAGGAGACAATGTGAGGGAGAACAAGTCTCAAGTCACCAAGGCTGCTGGGCACACCTCTTCCCAGCCCTCCGGGGAGGCATCTTTGAGCTGCCACCAACTGCCTGGTATCATTTAGACACTGTTGACCAGAAAGTCTCAACAATGTCAGATCAAAATGAAGATTAAGAAAAAAATCTTGCCTGAGTCTCTCCTTGACACGTAACTGCATCCTAATATAGGAGACCCTAGGATTAGCTTTAAATGCTATCAAGGTGCTTTTGACATTTCTTCTTGTGAGATTTTTTTTATGTTTTCTTACCATGACCTTGTCATCTGTATTCACATGATCTTGACCATGCAAACACACCCACACAAGCACGTCCTCCAAGTACGTCCACACAGTGGAGAGCATTTTGAGTAGATTCCAAATTACAGACTTTCCCCACAGCCAGGGGAGTTTACTGTGTCTGTATTGCTATTCACAGCTGTTTTGCTGTGAATGTTCTACAGCTACCTGCACTTCTGATTCTGACACTAGAACCTCCATCACTACCAAAAAGTTGTTACTTCTAATTAACCGGTTGGATGGGGCCTCTAGCGCAGATGCAACTGTCTATTTTTAGCAGGAAAGAAAAAAAATGGTGTTGCTTGTTTCTTTTATTACAACCATAATCTTTTTTTAACTGATGCTAAGTTGGGTAGTTTGCAGATAAAGCTCTTAAAGGTAAATGTTTAAATTATGGTGGCTCTTCCTTCATATAAGGCACACATTTCAGGCATTGTGCTGGGTGTTAGAACTTCCACTATAAACAGGACAACTGTGGCCCCTGCTATTAAGGAGCCTACATTCAAATGAAGCTGACAGGAAAATAAATACATAAATAATCAAACAGTCGAATGATCAAATAGCTATGATTGACGGTAGCTGTGGGACAGAAACTAATGAGAGTGGCAAGAGAATGACAGGTGAGAGGAACTATTCTAGAGGGCAGTCTGGAAAGACCTCTCTGATGAGGTGGCATTTCTTCCAATCTTGACAACTGGACCACAACGATGGGAGATTCCACTCCATGGTTAGACTCTGAATGTATCAGCCATAAGGTACAGTGCAAAAATCAACTTCTTTCACCAAATCAAAGTTGCACACCAAATGTTCCTCTGAAAGCACAAAGACCCCTTGGACACAAAACGTCATGTAAAGAGAAGGTAATTGAGTGGCTCTCGTGCACTGTCTTCTGGTTTCACGGAATTCCAAACTCAACTGTCAACAATTCACAGAAATAAGCACTTCATTAGGTTCAGTCCCTGGCTAGACACAGCACACAGCCAAAACATTACTTACGCATTCAAGTCTGTAAGAGAAATACATTTCAGCAATTATTAGCTCCAGTCACAGTAAATAGAAAAAGGGAAAGATGTATTTCAGCCAATGGAATAGACAAATGTATAAAATATATACAGTTCTTTCTAGGTTTTCCATTATTTCAATATGCTCTAGTTTATCAATGTTCTTTTGTTAAACAAGCTGTGGGTATGCACTGTAGAAAGATCTTTAAACACAGAAAAGAAAAAGAAAAATTGCCCATGTGGTAGATTAAAGGCAATAACAAGCCCAGTTTGTCATTCCTCACTGTATCCACATAACCTTTGTCTGTAACGCTATAGGGCTGTCCCACTCTATGCAACCATCTGACTTCCTTTAGGCTGGTAGAATTCGGATGAGTATGACATAGGCAGAGGCATTTGCATGGTTAAGCTAATTTGTTCCTCTTCGTCACTACCATGAAGAGGACGTTCCTAAGCTCATCCTATTATGCCAGGAGTAGAATGAGAGACACAGGACCAGAAGTGAGCTGCCTCAGTCATCCCAGTCCAGGCCCTCCTAGAAGCCACCCACACTTGTGAGAAAGCCTAGCCACGTTCAACAGAGCCACCTACCCAACCTACACCTGACAGTAAACACATTAGATGAGCTAAATCCAGGCCTGATTCACTGGACCCTGCAGACTTGGAAGCTAAGTTAATACTTTTTGTGGTACCCCACTGAGATTGTGTTTGTTTTGGGGGGAGAGCTATTGTGATCATCAATTTCTGATATGCACATCACCCTGAAACAGAACAATTTAACACTGCTCTAATTTTCTTTAGCTTTTTGCACAATTTATGGACTTTTTAAAGGTTAAAGATAGCTATCTGCGTCAGCATAAAATTCCAGCTGCAGTTCTAACAGTAAAAGATCACTATGATAAATTAGAGCAATTTTTGGTTTGCCATCCAGGCAATCAGCAAGTGGGGTGAGGGGGGACTCTCCCATCATGTCAGGAAAGTAAAATAGGCTAAATGTAGGGGAGACGCCGGCAGTAGGGCTGCATTGAGGGTACACATTCCAAGTGGAAGGGACAGTGGGATGCTTAAGGTGCTTTCCTTGCAAGCAACTATGGCCAACTTAGCTAAACAAAAATAACATATTGGAAAGAGTCAGAAGAGCTCACAGGACCAAGGAAAGCGAAACCAGCAAGCTTAGTTAAGGGCAGGAGAAGTGAGCTCAGTTGCTCAGTCTCGTTTGGATGCTTTCTCTGGAAAAGTCAGTTTTAACCACCTTGTCCCTACATTGTTACTCCACTCAGAGGCCAAGACCCGGCACATATTATCCAAATGGCTCACATGTGCCCCTGCCCCTGACTTAGCAGGGAAGAAAGGCAGGGTGCTATGATTGACATGTATAACCTAATGGTAAAATCAAGACAGAATTATCATAATTTTTAAAATCCGAAAAGCAGTACCAGAAATTTATACATAAATTATTACACGTTAATCTCAATGATTCGTGGGGTTTGCTTGTTGTTGTTTATAGAAAGACTGATAAATGTACTGAAAATAAACAAGATACCAAATAATTCATATTCCTTGAACTGAGACCCCTTCTATTTTTAAATTAACTGTTTTAGCTGTATTTGGAAAGCCTAAGGACTAACCTCTGTCTGCTAAGACGCAAATTTTAAATAAGTCTATAACAAGTAGGTGAAGCAAGCTCATGAGCCCTTCAGGGGAAAAGAATAACTATCGATGATATTGATTGTGAAAAGTCTTAAGGGCCGACGAAAAGCACAGCAGCCAACTTCCTATCTAGTGCAGAGTCCTGCCTCCAGCTAGAACACTCGTATAGAGTTATCCAAGATGCTTTCCTTTGGCAAGACTGTCTGCCCAATTCCTCTTAGGTAAGGCAGGGTCGCTGAGTCAGTCTGGGTTAAAGGGTAAGAGCCAGCCTTAAGCAAAAGCAGCAAGCCGACAGATTTGTCTTCTTCACTGCATGTGCCCCACACGTGTACGCAAACCCCCCATCCTGTACCTGAGTGCCCTCTCCCTCTCACCCCAGCATTCAGGGTTGACCCATCACAGGTGGGGCAGCTCAAATCATGTGACCTTCCCCACTCTTCCCCTTGTCTGACCCCAGTCTCCAACCAACGTGTAGAACTTCTTTGCCCTTTAAAGGAAGAAAACTTTTTATGGGTGACGGGGCATGAAATTGGTCATGGGGTTTCCTTCTTTCAGGCAGCAGACTCAGATGAACAAAGCCCTTCCAGAAGTCATGAGAGGACAAAGAAACGTCTGTGAGAGTAAGGACCGCAGACACGGCTGCCTGAGCAGTGGTGCAAACACTCCAGGGCCAGCGAACCTTTTGGGTTTCACCATACCAAGAGCCACTCATTCTGGTAGTGCCACGCCATGACAGATGTCAGAAGTGTTAGCAGACATCTTCATAGCGTTTTGTTGGAGATGGTGAGAGAAATTAAAAAAGGAAAGAAGACAAGATACACAAGAAATGGGGCAGGCAGAAGCTTAGAATTCAAGTTAATGAAAATGCCCAAGGGACTCCGTAGAAACAGAAAGTCACGCAGTCAACTCAACACGCTGCCTGCTGTAAAGCTGAAGTGTGACCTCCCTCGTCATCACCTGTGTCTTCGGTAAAGTTGGCAACTCACGCAAAAGGTCCTCACTGGGAGCAGCTAGATGAGGGAAAGGATCAGAGTGCTTCTGAAAATGACTATATGAGCCATTTCCTGAATTTCTTCAATGGAGTCACAGTCTCTGAGATCAAAAAGATTAGGAAAATGTGAGCCACAATTCCCCTGGAAGCCACCATCCTTGGGAAGGAGTTCAAGACAACGTCATCTGATTCTCAAAGGTCAAGCTGATTCAAAGGACATGTGAGCTACAGAAGCTAAGTTGAAACATTAAATGACATCAGTGCCACCCTGCAGTCTCAGGTCAAAATAGTGGGTTCTCACGGACCAGGTAGTTCCCAGGAAAATTATTCAACAAAGCTATCAGGTCATGAGTTTCTTTACTGCCTATGATTTCACTTAGGTTTTCTTGGACTAGAAGTTCTACTAAGATGTATCTGAACAAAAGTCTCCCTGAAATGGTGAATCCAGGGCAAACTGCTTAGTACTTGTGGAGGACATCTTAAATAATTTGAATTACCACTGGTCATTATGTTGCTTCTTCATAACAAAAGTAAACCATCACTCAGCCTGACTACTTGCTGGCTGGTTCAAATTAACAGCATCAATTGGTAACGCACAAATCCTTTTAACCCCCTCCCAGTCAGCTGCCTTTCCTCTCTCTCTCCTCAACCAAAATTAATTTATCATTTTCCTGAATTTCTCAATCCAAATGTCATCCCTTTAACTCACCAATGATTCATTTGCAACTAATTAACAGTACTTACAGAAGTGTCTCCCCTGTTTCTCCAAAATGCGTTGTTATATCAAGGACCTGACTTTTATGTTTGACACTGAGCTTAGCATTTAGGAATTGGGAAATACTATCTGTTGAATAAACAAAAAGTCCATCTTTTTCCCCATCACGAGCTTTGCCCTTCCTCTGTAGCCTTTTCCCACAGCTTTTTGGGTTTCTAGCACAGTTTCATCTTTGAGTTTTTTACTCAACTGTCACTTTTTATTGATTCTGAAGCAGGTTTTGGCCCGTTACCCTCTCAGGCATCACTTTATTGATTTTCTTCTTAGCCATGGTCCTAATCTATAATTATCTTATTTCTTTCTGTAGTTTCTCATCAATGTCTGTCTTATAAATTATTTGAGAGTGAGAGTGTTGCATGTGCTGTTTACAGCTTCCTCCTCAACACCTAGAAATAGAAGGCACTCAGATTTCTGTTGAAAGGATGATGCCGGGTTGGGGTTGACAGTAGAGCTCTGTACTGGAGCTTTCTGCCCAGGAGCACAAACTGAAAAACAGCAGGTAGGAGGGCAGCAGTTCCTGAGTGTGAATGTTTTTGCTCAAGTGCCAGTTTTGCACTTACTTGTTAGGCCTGTGAGGCGTGACACTGGACACAACAGCATGAATCTCACCAGCCTACCCGTGCAGGGGTCTGTGCACCGGGTACCAGGGTACGCCTGTTGGTGGAGCGCCGCATTCCTGTAAAGCTCTTCAGCCGCCAGACAGCACACAGCTGCGAAAGGATACTGAAGACTCTCCATTTGCACACATGTAATTCCTTGTGGCCTTTGGTTTGTTTATTCCGGTATATGCAAATATTTTCTTTTTCCTGGTTTTTTTTTTCTCTTTAGGAAGAGAGGATTTGGTTGTTCTATCAAAAATCATTATAAGTCTTCTAAAGTTTATTTAATCTTGTTCCAAATTAAACAAAAATGGTGATGTGTTTAGGAATCACATGTGTATTTACATGGTAGGATTACTCATAACTTTGAGTAAATTTGCCTCCTAACCTCTGCATGTGCACACAAGAGCCTTTGACTGTATAGAGAAGGATGTTCATTTCTTTTCATTTTAGAAATTTCAATTTATCTTATTCCAAATGCTTTGATATTTCATAGTCAAATCTTTTCTGACGTAACTAAAACTCTGCATAACATCATCATGGACAAATGGGCATTCTTCAAACTCTATTTAGGACAAAGTTACAGCTTTAGAACATATGTTCATTTCTTGATAAAGACAAATTTTTTTCCTTGAAAATATTTTGCCGCTTCAATTTTGTACATAGTTGTTGAAAAAATCCATTTCAATCTTCTGTCAAAAGCTAATGTAGAAAAGAATATTTTGTTGAGGCCAAACAATATTGTATTCTTTCCATTTTATTTTACTTTACTTTCTGTGTACCAATGTCTCAACATTAGTCAGTCAGAAGCAGTGACTCTGAGTATTTTGCAAATAAACCATTATTTCCTTGGAAGTAAAATGCAAATTACTGGGGGGTGAAGGAAGCCATGTGGTGTAATAGAAGATGTGACATAAACTTTTGTCAATAAACATTCCATATCAAGTAGATATTTTTGTCAATCAAATTCAGTATTTGTATC
This sequence comes from Lyroderma lyra, assembly GCA_004026885.1. Taxonomy (NCBI): domain Eukaryota; kingdom Metazoa; phylum Chordata; class Mammalia; order Chiroptera; family Megadermatidae; genus Lyroderma; species Lyroderma lyra. The sequence continues at coordinate 42,676 of PVJL010001178.1, read as the reverse complement.
AAAACCAATTAATAAATACTCCCAATAAGAGAGAGGCCATCTGTGACAGCATCTCTCAACCACCTTCCTTTCAACATGTCAGCCTTACCTGTAAAGCAAGGGCCCGTCCCCCTGGCATCCGGGTTCTCACAGTCCAGCCCCGGGTCCCCTCCCACCTGACTGTCACACTCTCTCTTCTCCAAGTACACTGGATTGCTCTCCAGCCTCACATCACTGGCAGGAACATTCAGACCTCTGTGCCTTTCTGTGAGGTGTTCCCTCTGTATTCCCCCCAAGTATCCAGTCCGGATAACAATTTACGCGTCTGTGTTCCCATGCAATGTGATATATCTAGTTATCAAATTGATTGTTCATACATCTGTCTCCCCATCTCACCACCTCCCCAGGTGCTTCAGAAGAGCCATCATTTCTTATTAATTTTGTGTTCCTAGGACAGAGCATCATGCTAGCATATTCCGTCCTATATCCTATATAAGCACACAAAGGTTTGTCTGAACTTTCTTAATTGTTTAAATCTGCATGTATGTTTCTGCATTGGTCTGATTTTTCCAACTATTACCAAAAAAAAAAAAAAGAAAAAAGAGAGAGAGAGAGAAAAAAAACTTAAATATAATAAAAATGTTTATTTTAAAAATCTCCTTATTGACTATTAAAAAAATTTTTATAATCCTTATTTTTGAAAAATCCTATTGACTATCCTGTCATATTATGCAGGTGAGTTGTTCAATTGAATAGCCCCATCTTTCCTTTAAAACAAAGGAAAAATTATGTGCATTATTCTATAAACTAGGTGAAATGATCAAGAATGCTTACTGCTTAATAATTTAAATAATTGATATTATGTGATTAAGTCACCAAACCAGGAGCATACTCGAAAGTCAAGTGAAGAAGAGCATGTCTCTGCTGAAAGCCCTGATGAAAACATTATAAAGAGGATAAATTTATACCAAGGTAAGATGTGTCTATTATTAGCAATCTAGGATTTACATCAAAACAAAATGATCAATTAGCTGTCTCTGTCAATCTCCTAACATATGAGCTTCCCATCTTTGTTCAAAATGAAATTTTTGTCTCTCTGAAACAAATGAAAAATTGCATTAAAATCCAGCTCTTTTATGCTGTAGTCAGATCTATATATTAATATATATAGAAGAGATGTTTTATGGCCATAAATTCATTTGTTTCATTGAGTTATAATGACACTGAGGAAAGCACTGAGGCTCAGGGTTTGGCAGTAGTGTGGACTGGTAAGTGGGGTTCTCTGAGGCCATACCAACAGACTACTGTGCAGCCAGTGTAGTTGTAACTGGGATCCTAACTGGGACAACCACTGCTATGTAGTTTCCAGCACTGCCGTATCTACTGAACATATAAAATATAAGATCTTCTGTTCAATGTACATATGAATGTGTACCAAGATTTCTTTTTCTAAGGAAGTTCCCTGGTGGGGTAGTGGCTAGGCTTCAGCGCTCTCAATGCTGTGGCCTGGGTTCAATTCCCAGCCAGGAACTACCAAAAAAATTTTTAAAAAAATAAATATATATATATATTTTTTTCTAGATGTCTATTAAAAGAATAAGTTGTATGACTACACCAACCTCTGAAAACTGTCTTGTCATTGTGTCCATCTTTAAACAAAAGCCAATCTTTAAAATTCCAACAAATACTAGAATGAAATAATTTAAGGGAGAATTGGCAGACTAGGTAGGAAATAAGAACTCAAGTTTGGGTGGTGGGAAAAACTCTGTCTCAAAAATCTTAATAAATCATTCTTATGTAAAGAGAAAATATAACTTCAAAGCATTATAAATGCTGCAAAGGAAAAAGCTATCATTTTCTGTTTTGTCAATATTTAGAAAGGAACAAAAACAAGTGGAATAAAGAAAACAAACATCTGGATACACATTTTCCTGAAAAGAGTTATGCGTCCAAATTGAAACTTTGTTCAGTTCCTTAAGACACCTCACATCATGTACGAAAAGAGTAAGATTTTCAACTTATGAAGCAACTGATATATTTCAATGTATCTATTGCAGAATAAGAAAAGTATATTTCTATAATGGAAAATACATTTTGCATATTCTATACCAGCAAGAATGACTCTGACTTTCAGAACACTGCAAAAATTCAATAATTCGTTTTGCCCACCATTCTTTTCAGACCAGTTTTTACAGAAAACATATGAGAAGAGTGGGAAAGAAATAAGGTATGAAAGAATAAATAACAATTTTAACCAATGGTGTATTCTTAAGGTCTCAACCAAATAAAAAATGACACAAGAAACAAAAATCCACTTTAGAGAGAGTTAATATGCAACTTGGATTCTGCTCATTAAAGTTTTAAGGCTATAATCTTGTGGTCTTTCTCAAGGCAGCATTCAACATGCAATGGTTGTTTCATGCTATTTGTACACACACCGATGTGTAAAGAGATCAAAGTGAAGCCTGAAAGTAAACAGGGACATGTCAGAATATGCTCATGTCTGATGGGATCTTTTCCCATAATGGAACCAACACAAAATCCTTAGCCGAATTACAGGGTTAGTTTGAGCAAAAATCATACAGATATGTGCATGTACATACACACACTGACACACACGTGTGTGCACACAAATATACTGCTCTTCTTTTTAAAAATAGTTCAATATTATAAAGATTTGGAGATGAAAAATAGTAATACTACTACTTCTTGCTCTTCTAGAGCCCAGATAATATGGTAGTGTAGAATGTGGATTGTATAACCAGATGCCCCAGGTTTAAATCCTGCCTCTTCCACTCATGGCATATGAACTTGGGACAATACTTAACATCCCCATTTCTCAGTTTTTTCATATATAAAATGAGGATACTATCTACCTCACGTGATTGTTAAGAAGCACTAGAAATGTGAAAAAAGTAGCACATAAAATAAAAGTAACCATCTTAGTTCCTGCTCAAAATATTGGGGATTTCTGTTTGTCTTTTTGTTTTATAGTTTTAGTGATATACAAGGGGGGAGCCAAATAAAATACTAGAATTACATTCTGGAGGGCTGGACCCCTGTAGTACAGACTTCACCCTCTAAGTGAGTGTTCTGGGAACCCACTTGCACCCATGTACCAGCTGGCATTGTTGTGAGGGGCTGCAATCAGCTTCAGTGAGTTTTTCTGGGAGACTCTTTCAACACATTTGCCCATTTCGTGATGAGTGATGAACACAAACAACCTGTGGAATGACAGTGCACCTGTCCACACTACGCTGAGTGCTCAGCAGTTTTTGACTAAAAAAATGGCATGACTCCTGTGCCCCAACCTCCCTGTTTACCTGATCTTGCCCCGAGCAACGTTTTTTGTTTCCCCAGATGAAAAAAGTCCTCCAAGCAAAACGTTTTGCTGATGTGGAAGAGGTGCAACAAAAAAATGACCGAAGTCCTAAAAAGGGATCAAAATCACTGAGTTCAAAACTGTTTTGAGCAGTGGAAAAGCATCTCAATAGGTGTAGTGCATCAAACAGGGAGGTTACTGAAGCTTGAACATGTAAGAATAAATACACAATTTTATATAAATAAATTCTGGTGTTTTGGGGTCCCCCTCATACACTCCCTTTAAAACTGAGACACTTAATTCCACTAGCTGCTGCAAGCATTGATTGCTGAGAATTCTCATCTGGGACTCTCCAGGAATTGCTTGTGTCTACAGACAACCATTTCACCCAATGTTCTCCCTTCTCTCTAGGTCAGCCCACATTCAATGATGGTTAATATGGGGATATAAGGCCCTGGTCCCTTTGCCTCTATATCAGGCAGGTTCAAGTTGCAGTCCAAGACAACTTTGAATGTAGCCCAATACAAATTCTTAAAACATTATGAGACTTCCTTGTGACCTTTTTAAAGCCCGTCAGCTGTCATTAGTGTTAGTGCATTTTATGTGAGGTCCAACACAATTCTTCTTCCAATGTGGCCCAGAGAAACCAAAAGGTTGGACACCACAGCTCTATGTGGTATACTCTAGGGCCATCACAGCTCCAACTCGTCCAGGGCATTTCTTAGAACAGCATCGAAGTTCACCTTCATCCTCTTCTCAGTCCCACTTCATCTCCCAGAGCTACTGATCCCAGGAGCACTCCCCTGTAAACCTCCTGCCACTAACCTGTTTCAGTGTCCTGGGGAACAATCACTTAACAAATGAAGTCTGCAGTTCTTCCAGGGCAAATATTTCCTACCTTCTGCAGACCACACAGGCCTTGTCCTCTGCCTTCACATGATGAGCAGTATTGGTATTCTGAGATATACTGGCACAGTGTTTCTGGCATGGACATTTACTCAGGTCAATAGAATTACGAAAATTGCTTTAGTCAAGGGCTATAATAGAAGGACTTCATTGTAAACTCAACACACAAGTTAATCCCATAGCATCATCTAAGAAATCCCTAAAATTTAATGTTGAAACAGATAGTACAGGCTGCATAATAAGCAGTAATAATTTTACCGGAGACGGATTCAACCTGTGGAATTCAAATTTCTTAACAGTGGCCAACAGTCTAATTGAAAATTTTGATTTCTATCATCATAAAATTTCATAAACCACTTATCTCAGGTGAAATAGGGAGAATATTCTCCGGGAAAATGCTGCTTTCTTTAGGAATATCATGCATTTCTTCAGTCTACTCCATTTTGTTTCCTCAAAATTCACAAGTTTTCATTCTAATAAATGGACAGAGATGACATCAAAGCAAGGTGTGCTCCAGAGCATCCTCTTTATGTACAGTGATAACTGTTGTCTTCTTTCTCAACAGAAATAGAACCTCATAAAAACATCAAAAGAAGTTCTGTTGGACTACAACTTAAAACAGGCAAAAAACAAGCAAACAAACAAAACAGCACCTAACTACAAGGCCTTCTGTTTTTACAAAACTGCCCTGGGCTTATAGCACCCTATTGCAACTATACAATCTGAAATAGACCTATACTTTTGGGGCCTATGTGAACCTAAGCAATTTTCCAAAAACATCTAAAACCTGAAGCTCAGTGTAAGACTAATAAATTACTATTGTACTCACCAGCCAAATTTCCTAGAATCTATAACTTTTCATACACTGATTATTTTTTATGGACTTAACGTTCTCTCTATAGGGGTACCTTTATATTATTTTTATATTTCTTTAGAGTTTTAGCTCTGGCTCAAATAGAGAAGTGATTTAAACCTAAATTTATATGCACTACTCTTGTTTTACTTAAAGCTAACTGCATTTTCCAAATATGGGTGCAATAATAGCTCCCATCCTACTTGTTTTTCTTACAATGTGAATTTGACATCCTCCCCATCAAATGGTAGTGCCTAGGTCACCCTTCATTTGAAATGTGTTGAACCCTCATGAGCACCTTATCCAAGACTATGGCAGAAGTGAGGCAATCTGACTTTCAAGGCTGGGTCACAAAATGCCACTTGCCACCCAGTAGCCACACTGGAAGGAAACCCAAGCAAGTAGAGCAAAGGGGTCCCTTTATGAGGGAAAAAACACTCTTGGAAGCCCAAAATCATGTTAGGGTCTCCCTTATACACTTTCATAATACGCTTTCTTACAGACCCATTAAAATAGTAGTAATTCATTCATTATTTGAATATTTATGCACTTAAAGACATCCTCTCCCACTAGATTTAATTCCAGGAGAACATCAACCAAGTCTCCCTTAACCTTGTCTCCTTTGTGTTTAGAATGCCTGCTGTGTGACAGACAGTCAACAAATGTCAAGTGAATTAAAGAAGGAACAAAACTGCCAACGACTGGCAATGCCTCGCATCACGTACGTCACCTTAAGGATGAGGTACAGCTCTTTCAGATGATTTCAAAGCTTACAAAGGGACCACGACTATTGTACTAAAAATTCAATGCTGATAAAGCTTAAATCTGAACACAGCTGGGCATGAGATAACTTACAAGCCTCCCAAGTTTCCCCAGGTCACAGCTATCTGGCTCGAGGCCCCTCTTTCCTAGCAAGAGCGCTCGCCCTTTGAAGCCCTCTCAGAAAGCTCTGGAGTCCCCACCGGAATGTTTCGCATGTGCCTGTGGAATTGTTTTACCCAGAAACACCTCCGTATTCCTCCTTCCTTGTTTCAAACCACTATAGTGGTACAGTCACAGATGCGAGTTAGTCATAGATCTTGGCACTGCTGACATTTTGGATGGGACGAGACATTGTTTTGGAGGGGAAGAGGGAGTCCTGAGCATTATGGGATGCATAGCCACATCTTTGGCCTCTAACCACCAGATCACCGTAGCAACATTCCCCATCCCTGGTGACACCCCCAGCTGCCAAATACCCCTGGCAGGAAAAACTGCCAGTAGTTGACCACAATTCACAGAGAAAACCCAGAAAAGCTGCTAAGCAGTCACCAAGCCCCTACCTCAGGGGCCCAGTGCTGTTCGTATTGACACCAAGGGTGTCAGTGTGCAAATAGTGTGGCTGGTGGCCGTTCCAGCTTCCCCTCACAGTCAGGTCTGGGCAGGTCTGGCCTGACTGTACATCATCTCACTTTATTCTGTGTAGGGCCTCAGTCTGCAAGTACTCTTCACCCTCCTTTAAGGCTACACTACACAGTAAAACCCTCAAAGCAATGCTCTTGTGCCTTAAACACCCAGCCTTTCTGTTTTAATAATTTGTAAGCAGGCTGCCTCCTCTACAACAGAGCAATAGGAAACCAGAAAGTCATGTGAGTTATTGCATCTCTACTGCCTGGGACTCTGGAGACAACATCAATTTTAATGCATTGAAATGTGGAACTGCCTTTGAGGGAATGCAATTTGGAATATGACCACTGGAAAAGCCTGGGCTGCTTTAAAGGATGTGGAGAGTACTTGCTTCATGACACTTACTTGCCTGGTATCCCCATGAGTGAACATCACTGTTAAAATACAAAGCAGATGTTAGCTCATGGTTTTTAGCTAATGTTTCCAGCAGGATTTGGGAATAGAAACGTGAACAGAAGCTCAATATAGTTTAATTTCTTGCTGTGCCCTGCTATGAACATTACATATGTCATCTATGTTTATGGTAAAGGCCCCAGGCTGAGTCTTAGCCATGCTCATCCTTGGATGCCTATACATGTAGGTATGTCCTGAGTCCTGAAGGAGCCCCATGAGAGGGTAGCGAGGGTCCCAAGTATAATGTGTGTCTATCATTTATGTTCTGGATAGGATTAAATAAAAGATAGAATACATTTAAGGAGTTGTCTAAAACTTTGGAAGGTGTTTAATGCACAGGAACATTGGTTTGAGGCTTTTACTTACTGCTCTAACCATGAAGAGGAAAGTTCTAGAAGCTCAAATAATCTACGACATGAATATGCAGTTTATTTATGATGAAACAGAATCCATCATTCCCATAGATGCCAATGGCTCTGACCTGCCCGCCCTTGATAATAGGGAACTGTCAGGGGTGCACTTGGGATGCAGAGCATGTGTTTCAGAGGGTGACATGCAGAGCAAAGCCTCAAATAAGATGAGCATCTGTTCCTTCCGAAAGGGGACAAGTGACTGGGGAGTCACAGGTCACCGGCCAATAGAGTTTAACAACTGCCTGTGTCATAAACAGTATCATGCTTATCAGCTCTGAGCAGGAAAAGAATGTCCTTGCATATTAGCAATTATTTCTGTCAGCCCATTAAAAATCCTAATCCAGTGGGAAAATCAGTTCTAGCAATAATGTTCTTTAATTCATAAAAAGAAAAAATATATTAAAAATAAAAATTTATGGTAGACCATGACTTTAGCATAATTTTCAAGGAAAAAAAATAAAATGTTATCAGACCCGCATAGCCCATCTGCAGGACAGATGCTAAGCCAGCTCAGCAAAAGGTTTCATGCAGGGTGAAGCTGAACAGCTTCTCAGTCTCATCTACTAGATTTTCTACATGCTCCACAGTGGATATTAACTCTTGCTTCAAAACTCTCTGGGGCAAGAATTGCTGAAATTTGCCACCTAGCCTCTTTCCTGAGAACCAATGTAGGTAAGCATCATTAGGAATATAAGGGAGAGGAAATGGAATGCAGACGTCGTGGTGTTTGAAATCACTAACGCACGCTTGGGGTAGCATTCTGGGCAGATCTCTGAGCTCTTTGGCTTCTAGTTCTATTGTCAGTTAACTGCAGGAAAGTAAATGTAGTAGAACAAATGAAGTAAAAATGGCAGACAAAGGAAATTAAATAAGCATGTTCTGAAATACCCTCAGAAACATCAGGCGCTTTGCCAAATATAAGCATAACCAGAATGTTTAGTTAAATGCAGGTAAAGCTGTCAAAACTTTCAATATTTACTTAAATGTCCAATTTTACCATTGTTGTGGCCATGGTTGGGATGTCTTTGTTATTATATTGGAAAAATCTAGTCTGTGAACTGAAAATTGATATGCAAGAGAAGAAATGTGATCCAGGGCTAGTGTTCTGATGTACCCATTCTAGTTCACCTTGGGCATTCTCAGTAGGACATTATTACCTGGATTATGGTTTAGCTATAGCTCTGTGGTCCTCTGTGCAAATCCTCTTTTGAAGATGGATATACCCAAGTCCCAGTTGCTGAGGGCTCAGAGCTGTCTCCCACATGAGGAATTGCCTCTGTCACAAAGAACTGCCTTGCTGAAGTGACATCTCCTGGGGAGGGTGGTCCCACAGCTAATGACTGACCAGCTGCTGTGAGCACGTAAGCTCCCTTGCTTCAGTTTGGGAGAACTCGAAGGACCACCCCAGTTCAACAACTCGCTTTGGAACCAGCTGAAGCCTTGCTTGCACTGGACCAAAGGTCAGCTTCTCCGGCTGCTCAATCCTACCCCCATGGCTTCCTAACCAGTGTACTTCCCAGAAACACTCCCCAACAAACCTACTTCTGCCCAAAACACTTTGTCTCAGAACCTCGTTCCAAGGAACCTAACATAAGCGAATTGATGCCGGGAGTGGTTCCAGAAAGAAAATCCTAAATTGGGATTGGGGAGCTGGATCACCTCCCAGCTGGCTGGCAGTAAGGAACCCATCACTAGTGGAAGGTGGAGCATAAATAGTACGTGGCATGCTATAGCAATGCGGTTGCTAAAGCGCTCACTGACAGTGTGATGGGTGTGACGGCAGCGCAAAGGGAAGCACTAGCGAAGGCCATGTGTCTAGTATTCAAGAGATACGAAGGAGAAGGCAGCTCTAAGGACAGAACTGGGTGGCTGCTGAGTGCCACTGATTCTTAGATAGGTGGGTATGATCTCACAGAGTCCTCAGGGTCAGACTGAAAGCTCCATGAGGCCAGAACATTTGTCTGTCTTGCTCACTATTACATTACCAGGGCCCAGTACTGTGTCTATATGGTAGCTATTCTTTCACCAAATATTTCTTGGTCCCATAATACATGCTAGGTCCTGTGCTGTGAAATAGGGACACAGCAGTAAGTACAACAAACTTTACTGAATTGTAGTAGATTCAATAATTATTTGTTGAAGAATGGAAGAACAACCTTTACCATTCAGGGTCCTGCCAGAAATGAGAATCCAATTCAAATGGCTAAAAAGTCTTCCTCGCGGTATAGTCAGAGACCAGAAACGGTGGGAAGCCTTTACCACCCTGAGGCCTAAAGCCACAGGAGGTGGGGATAGATTTAGAGAGCTAGATTGATGAGTATGAAGCCAGGGCCACCAACAGGAGCTACAGCTGAGGGACCCGGCCATTGCGTGGAGTGTGGCCACAGCAGAAGAGAGTCCGAAGAAGACGCCTCTCTCTGCCTTTACCCTCTGACCTCCACCAGGGTCTCTCTTTGGAACAACTGGAAGCCAATTAACTGGCAAGGAAACTGGTAATGTGGTCAGCAGGGCTGTGCCTCCCAAAGAATCAATCACGACAGAGAAAATGAAGCGATAGACGTGGGAGTGGGGGAAGCAGGGCGAACAGAGAAAACACAATACGCATTTTGAGAGAGGTTTCCTTTTTCCAATTTTAACAGATGAGAAAACTAAGGGTATCCATGATCACAGAAATAAAATGGCAGAGACAGTATTCATACCCAGGGCAACTGATTCCAAAATTGTTGCTTTTAATCAATACCTTATTTTGACCCCAGGCCTTCTGATTTCTGGAGAACTTGAATCTGCATAGATTGCACGAATTATAATGTTAGCTCATAAGGTGACAAGACCCTAATGACACTCCTGGGAATTTGATCATAGAAAGTCATGTAATGGCCAAGTCATGTCAAAGGGGAGTATGCACCATGTTCTGAGGTTGCTGACCCTTACAAAGGACAGTCCTTGCCATACTGTTACTATTGATGAGCTTGGCATAAAATAACAAAAAAGAGCCCTTCCTCTGTGCATCTCATCTGTATACTCCTTGGTGGCTATGAAGACCTCCCAATAGGCATCATGGTTTTAAGTGAAGCCATGTTCAGATACTCAACTTCCATGAGTACCCTCACCACAATATATTTGCTCATCAATGTTTCTGCAGACACTTCTCCTTTACCACCTCTCATCTCATCATCACTGCTCTCCCACTTCCCAATAAAGGCATACCTTTCACTCATCCTGAAACCTACCACAGTACCTTAATTTACTAGCCTCCTTGACACCAAATAAAAGAACTCATTGCTCGTGAGGGTCAGTCCTCTAAGTGCAAATTAAGAAATACTCATAGAAAGGCTCCCTGCTTTCGCCAGTGAGCTATCAAGTTTCCTGAGCATCTAATTAGTTAATCAACCTAGAATGAGTATTCCAAGGTTGGATGGATTTCACTAGGATGCGTGTTAACAAATTTATTGTAATGAAAAAATACAGGCAGACTTTTCTGATGAAAAATAAGTCTGATTTGGCTTAATGATTTAACCATAAGAACTGGCTTTCTTTATCAGATGACGTGGTAATAAATGGAATGAACTAACTCCACAGCCCCACAGTTCTGATGAAAATATAATAAAAACCCACATGCATTATAATTTACAATATGCTGGAAACTATATCCTTTGCAACAAATTATGACACATGGACTTAAAAGTGTGGGGTACATTTTTTAAAAATTATTTTAGAGGCAGTGCATAAGCAAACCCAATTGGAGGACACTATTCTAGAGCTATAGAACCAATTTTAGATCTGGAAGAAATATGGTTATTTGGTACAATTTTCTTTATAGAGAAACAAACACAGACAAATGAAATGACCTGCAACCAATCTACGACAGAACTGGGATGAGAACCTGAGTTTTCTCGTACCTAAGAATTGTTTCCACAGCAAGTTGTTCCTACACTTCTCTCCTAGAATTCTACCCTTTATCCTGCCCACGCTGAGCCATCAAGGAGCCCCCTAACGCAGGAAAGAGACATTAGTTAACTAAATAAGCGATTCTCTCCAGCACGGAAGTGCCACAGTGGGAAGAAACTGCTTGATGACTTCCCTTAACGGACGTTAGCTGTGACATCAATGGGAAGAAGGGATGAAATCCCAGGAGTCTGACAGATTAGCATGAGTCACAAGATGATCTTGATTGACCATGGGTTCTTTCCCAATCCCAGGCCAAGCCATTGAACTGGAAGATCAATTGCACCCAAACCCACAGAGCGATCCCACTGTCTTCCGAAATATGGATTCTTTGAGCTCACCCAGCTCCTCTCCCTCTGCTGCCAGACTTCAGCCTGACATGGGGTAACTTCCCAATTTGTTTCCTTTTCAGATTTAATTAGCATTACACTCCAGGGGAGCCCCTCACCGAGATACAGCAGCAATTATTTCATCATGCTTTTGCCTCATAGGCAATGAAATGATATCCCTTGTGGACTCAGTCACAGCTTCCCTATGACATAGTTCATGTTCTCTGGTTTATTTTCCTGGTTTTGAGCTCTTTGGGTTTGGGTTTGGGTTTTGCTGTTTCTAGAGAATTTCTGTTTTTCTGCATAGCTCAACTGAAGATGTTTACCTGCTTTTGACTCAGAGGAACGAGCACATATAAATTACCTCTGGAAGCAGGTGGGGGAAGGCATTTGAGTTCGTAAGATTCCACCCACTTTCATCAGCAATGACTAATAGTGCCAACTAGGCTAAAACTGAAAACTGTATGTTAATGGTGAAATAATTGTCCATGTTAACTGGGCAAACAATTACAGTGGAACATTTCATAAGCAAAGTATAGGCCAAGAGGGCTTACAAATAAAAATCATTGAAAGAAGCTCAGTGACCATTGATTTTGAATGGGTGGCATTAACTCATGGGCAGTCAATACTCCTTTAATTGGAATTTTGCTGTCTCTGGGTATATACCTAGCACAGTCTACAAAGGCAAATGATAAGTCACCTTTGCTTTAGAGCTTACCGCAGGCAATGAGAGATGAGATCTTGGATTAGGGACTTTGTTCCACTCACTAGTATCATTTAGTTATGTAATAAAATCAAAGAAGAGGCTGTATTTACACCCAAGACTCTGAATCTAAAGAGCCATCCTCCCACTCTGTGCACATACAAATACTGCCACTGCCCACGCCCACCCCTCTGCCTTACTATCCACTATTTCATGAAGAACAAAGCCATGTATGTTACAGATGAATTTTTTTTCCTGCTTGGGAGATTTGATATTCTAGAAAAATCTGTAGACAGGAGTGAGAGCTCCAGATTTCATTCTGATGCCATCACTTATCATGTGAATGATTTCTCTGAGCTTCAGTTGCATCATCTCTGAAATAAAGATAATAATACTTATTGCCTCAAGAAAGTACCCAAGATGAAATGGCAGAAGCACCCTACCATGTAAGTCAGTATGATGGCATCTGCAAATTAATTTGTTATTCTGTTTGCTAGCCTTAGATGCTCACCTGCTATTCAAAATAGAAATGTCCCCAAGATGCTAAGGGACCAGGCAGTTTCACAGAGCACCACCATCACTTCCATATCATGTTTTCTTGCCCTCTCTGCACCTTCAAAATTCCTATCACTCCGCAGACAACAGTCCCCGGAGCCATTCTGACCCAAGCATATTGAACGATGACAAATCCTCTTCCAATCCAAGAAGAAAGGAAGGACAGGTGGGGTGCTGAGTGCAAAACAAGGGAGGGGCATGAGAGAAGACACTAGAGGGGCTTGCCATCCTGACCGGCCCGATTCAAAGTGAATCAGTCCCAAGCAAACATTTTAAACCTAGTTTCTCCCTTCTCAAGGCTAATCTTCAATACAGAAACATGTGAGAGGCAAAGCCCCTTAAAAGGATAGGTTTCAGCAAAATTCTGAAAGCCTTGAAAACGAGCGAGAAAAGTGCCAGAAGAAGGAACTAGGAGTATGTTATGCCCAAATGCATCATCTGTTCTGACAGGCAAATTTCACCAGGAGCCAAACCTTGACAATTCTCCTCCCCTGTTTTCTAAAAACTGCTTCCCTGGCAACCCCTTACTAAGCTGAGACAGTCACACTACATTGCAGGTGCACGCTCTGCTGTCATCTCCCTCTCCGTGAGGCGAATTTATTCAGATGAATGTGCAGGTGGAGCATGACAGCGTGGGTAGAAGATGGGCATACCTCTCCACTGTCCCCCAGGCTTGTGGGTAAGACAGCACATCTCCCCCTATGTGCAGCTCTTAAATTTCTAAATTTCCCATCTCTGAAATGCTCTTAAGGGGTAATGAGTGACATTACTTGCTATTGAGGTGTTTTTTTTCCTTGATAGGAAATGCCAATTCACTATAGAATGTTGACATCTTTTATAAACATCATAGAAGAGCTGGCAACGTAATGGTCATATCTCGCACGGTGAGTTTTATGCATTTTCCAGATCCATCATTTTATGTTTCTATTATGTTCCTTTTTAAAATTTACTTTTAATTATAGTTGACATACAATATTATATTAGCTTCAGGTATACGAGAAAGGGTTGCATATTTACATTGTGATAGTGGAAGGGAATAAAGAGGAAGGTTAAAAATCAATAAACAAAACTACATCGTAAGTGTTCCTGAGATGGCAGTGTAAGATGTGAAGTGTGCACGTGTGCACGCACACACATGCACAGTTTAGCAAGTAGTAGACCACCATAGAAAGGGAACCCTATGCTTAAAATTTACCATTTTAGCAGATGAAGAGATAGAGCACTGAGATATTTTAACGTATATTTACGTTAAAGGGACAAGAAGTTTGCCTTCAGGCGTGGCTGAAATGCTACAGGCCAATGCTAATTCCATTTTCCTGTACATTTGCAGCAATGAGAGCAGATACACCTCTCTACCGACCTACATGTTTCTATTTTAAGCTCTAAACCACCTCTACTGTCTTGATCCAGAGGTGATTTGGAAGTTGAACCAGAATATCCCACAGAAATGTCTCAGTCCTTCAACTTCTTAAAGAGCTTGCTATTTATCTTAAGTGGTAACTCCTTTCTTAAAAGAACAAATGCTTGTACGGTGTTATCCTGATAAATTAAAATGAGTCATACCTGTCAATCCAAATCTTCTCCCCATATGGCTCACTTAGTCAATAAACATCTATTTACTATTCCTGACCAAGACAGTGACATAGGAGGCTCCTGAATTTCCCTCTTTCCAGAACCAAATGCACACCTACACACGGGGAACTTCCTCTAAGAGAAGTTCAGAAACTCCCTGAGTGACTCTACACATCAGGCAACTGAGCAAATACCCACATTGGCAAGGAGAAAAGGCTCAGGTGCAGTCCTACCGTGCACCCCACCTCTAGCACAGGACATACAAATGTCCAGCTCCTCTGTAAAGAGAAAGGCATTTGAACCCCACATCTAGCTCCCTGACTTTTAAGACATCTGAGAGCCAGTGGGGCTTTCATTCAGAAGTCACAGGACCATAGCAAACAAAGAAATGGCTGCTAACATGGGCACACAGGAACTCATCACAGCTGTCTCCTTGGGGACCAGAGCAGAGAAGGCAGGCAGATACGCCCATCAGCCCATCTTTCCTGGGAAGGGGTTTGGCTGTATGCTTTATAAGCTACTGCCTGAGATCCCGCTTCTACTGAGCATGCATCCAGGCAATGACTCCCCAGAGTTTGAACGGGCTGGTGGGCACTCGGCCTCTGCCTCACACCAGCAATAAAACCAAGTCTCCAGCCTCTCCCTGGAAGGAGCTGGTCCACATAGCTAGTGCTCCAAGCTTTATGGTGGCCACCAGAGGGACTGGCCTCAAGGGGACGTAGATCTGATAGCCAACCGGGCTTGCATTCACAAGTCCCACAGGACTATAGCAAACAAAGAAGCAGTTTTAAATGGGTGCAGGAGCAGACACACACACCCCACCTGGCTCAGTGCAGAAGGAGCAAACAAAAGTGCTCACTTTCTCCCTGGAAGACGATTGACTGTATATTGTACTCCCCCGCCTGCTGCCTGAGGGTCCAGCTTTACTCAGCCTGCACCATCCGGGAAATGCCAGTCAAAACCACAACAAGCTACGCCTCACACCTGTTAGGAGTTCTAGCATCAAAGAAAGACAAGCGTTAACAAGTGTTGGCAAGGCCTCAGAGAAAAGGGAACCTTTGTGCACTACCTGTGGGAATGGAAATCGGTGCAGCCACTCGGGAAAACAGTAGGGAGGTGCCTCCATAAATTAAAACTAGAACCACTAAATGATCCAACAATTCCATTTCCGAAATGTCCAAAGGAAACAAAATCACCATCTCGAAGAGATACCTGCACTCCCATGCTCATTGTAGCATTATTCCCGACAGCAGAGCTGTAGACACAACCTATTTCCTTCTCCAGATGACTGGATAAAGAAAATGTGATAGAGATCTCTCTCTCTCTCTCTCTCTCTCTCTCTCTCTCTCTCTCTCTCTATATATATATATATATATATATATATATATATATATATATATGTATGTATATGTATATATATGTATATGTGTGTGTGTATATATATATACATACACACACACACAGAGAGAGAGAGAGAGAGAGAGAGAGAAATCTTTTTGAGCAGCAGTGTGGGATAATCAAATGCCTTGCAATGACTGACCTGGCAACCACGGCTCAGACAGATTTGTGTAAGGAGGAAAGAACCAACTAAAATTGTTGAAGTAAATAGTGATAAAGGCCATTTGAAGGCAGTGAGAATGGGGCTGGAGAGAGGGGGAGAGAAGGGAAAACTGGGAAAGCAGAACCGACAGGAGTTGGCCTCAAGGGGAGCGAGAGAAGAACTGCCAGGGCCCCGTGAGTTCTGCAAACACTGCAGTCTCTGACCAAAGACTGAGGAATGCCCCTCAGCCCTGGCATGACTAAGTGGGGCCAGCGACAACCACCGACAGGCTGCGGTGAGGGCTGCCTGTGGGGAGAGTGTTGCAAGACCACTGAGAGCAGGAGCCGTGTCTCACACATAAACTCGCACACACGTCCGCACAGAGCCGTGATCGTGTGGTGACAGCTATTGACATCACAGAGTCACAATCTGCTTTCTGGGAGAAACAGTGGAGCTTTCCTGTGGGGGGCTCATCAAAAGGTGTCAAGGGAATTACAGAGAAAGGACAGAATGACGCTGGTGATCCCCATCGCCTGGTCAGAGTGTGTATTGATCCAACCTTGGAAAGCATTTCGGTAAAATGTCCAATAAAAATTTCACAAAACGAGACCACAGTATTTCACTTCTAGGAGAAGAGTCTAAATAAATAATCCAAATATGGCAAAGCTTTTGATAGGTATTCATCCCTGCATTATTAAAATGAGTCAAGTAAATATCCTATGTCTGGTTGGGGTCACAACTATTGGAGGTAAACATTTAACAAATTTCATCAGACTCTTCACTTTGGATCTGTACATTTCACTATAAATTTTATCTCAAAAATATTAAACAACAAATATACAGTGTCTGGCAGAAGTAACGCCAGAGCCTGTACATAAATGTCTCTCACAAGATGGACAGCAATGTGATTTCACCTAAAATGTCATATAGTGTGCTTGAGTATGATATTTTCTGTTACAGAATTATGTGCTTACGATTTTGTAATAAAAGATTTGGTATAGATCACCAGCTCATAGAAAAGGGGCATTATTTGTGCCAGACCCTGTAGATAAATAAAATTTCCTCCTTAAAAATAAAAGTGAAATATTAAATTAACCCAAATGGCCCAACACAGGGAAATATTACCCTTGGAGGATTCCTTTGTTTTATCTTATGATATTATTATAATCATGAGGGTTTCTAATAATATAGAAAACATGTTAAGAGGTAAATTTTAAAATCCTATAGAGACTATAATCACAACAATGTTCAAATATACATAAGAGACTCAAAGTCAATATATATCTTCTTTTCTTCCTTTTGTTTCTTTGGTATTTTCTACATTATGTAGTGACCCTTATCACAGTAAGAAAAAAATTTTACTTTTTTTAACATAGTAAACGAGGTGTTGTTCCCAGTCATTCCCTGTTGCCTCTCCACTCAGCTCTTGACCTAATAGCTAGCCTGGATGGCACCATCCCCAATTAAGAATAAGGATTAATCAAAAAGGATCTAAAATGAAGTCTGTATAAATACAATCCAATGGCTTCCACTCCCGCCAATTCAGAATAACACTGGAAACAAGGTTTACCAGCAGACCAGAAGACAAAATGTGGAGCTTGAAGAAGTGATAGAGCAATAGCAAATTGATTGACAGCATACCCTAAAAGAGATAACCCGTCTCAGTGCACAAATAAAATATCCCAAAATAGCGCTCCTTCACAGCAGAACTGCAGGATAAGGCCACAGTGAGAGGCAGCGAAGGCAGGGAAGAAAGTGTGACAGTGTTTTAGGTAACTAACTGAAGAGTGGCACAGATAAGAGAGCAACCCTATTTCCCCACCTACTGTATTTGTCCCCAGACTGGACTTACAAGCACCCCTTTTAAGAACTCTGACCTGTGAGACCACCTGGGTGGCTACTGAGCAGAAGAGGGAGTGTCTGTCCACCAGGAGGCCCAGGAGCCTCATTCTCAGCACCACAGCCTCCTTCACACTCTCCGAGCCTTGTTTCAGGCCTTTTCTCCTGTAGACTCACCAGAGGTGATTAGAGCTTGCATGAACTGCCAGACAGATGGAGATCCTCATGGGGGGCTGAGAAAATACACAAAGCAATGAAACCATTCAATCCAGAACCCCAACCACAAATAAGAGCAAACAAGGAACACCAAGTATTTAAGGAATTTAACAACACACAAGACACTAAATATTTAAAGAATTTAATAAATATTCATTTTTTTGGTTTCTAAACTTAATAATATCCATTACTGGAAAAAAGTTCTTATTGAGAAAATACTTTAAAATAGTAGAAGAGAAAGATGAGGTATAAATACTAGAAATAGAAAGATAAAACTATTATTATCAAACAATGTGAGAGCCCATCTAGAACACCCGTGAGATTCTACTAATAAACATTGAGAACAGAGAATTTAGTTAAGTGAATACAAGAACATCTGAGAATTAATAATTGTTTTTTTAAATACCTGTAATAACCAATTATAATGTCTTTAAAGATCTCATTATAACAACAGTGATAACATATGCACGACTAAATCCAACAAGAGATATGCAATGTATTTATGGAGAAGGGTATAAATTTTTTTGAAGTAAAAGAAACTTTAAATGAATAGAAGAGTAAACCATTTTCGGGTGGAAAGATTCAATATTAAAAGATATGGATCTCTCCAAAGTTGTCAATAACTTTGATACAATTCCCAATCAAAACTCTAGCAGGATGTCTTGTGAAGTGAAATGCAAGAGCCAGTACAATTTTGAAAAGAAGGATGAGAAAGGACTTGCCTGACCACTCTAAATTTGAAGAACAGTGTGGCATTGCTCCAAGAAAACATTCTGAGATCAATACGAAAAGATAAAGCATGTAATATTTCAGGAGAGAAAAGACCAACAATTCAATAAATGACATTGAAATAACAGGCTAACTATTTACAGACAGGTTAAAAAGTTAGCTCAGTAAAACCTTAAAAGCATAAAGAATGATATAAGAATTAGGAAAACCATAGGAGAACTTCATGCCTTTATTTTCAAGTGGAGAGTATAATGCTCTCGTAAGCAAAGACAACAAAAACCACAAAGTTAGAAGATGTAGCTATATAAAAATTCAAATATTTTCACTGATGGAAAGATTATACATAAAATTCAAAGATGAGATACTGGCTTGGAGAAAATATTTGCAATATCTACAATAGATAAGTATTAATAATCAATTATAAATAACCAATATAAAGGGCTGTTAGAAATCAATCAGGGCTGAATAAAAGCCTACTAGCAATAGGCAAAGGAATTCACAGGAAAATATGTGTCCAATGAGTATTTTTAAAATATGCTGAAATTCCATTGTAATTTGGAATGTGCAAGTTTTTTTTTTTTAATAATGAGTTAAAATTTTTAACTTATGGGCAAAAAGAAAAAGCAGATAATATTCTATTTTGATGAGAGTGTATTTAGGGAAACAGACTCATTAGTGAGACCGTAAATTGGAACAGACTTTTTGAAGTATAATCTTTCAGTACTTATGAAAATTTTACTTGTAGATTTTCTTATAACTACTTCTAGGTCCACTTCTAGGATTATATGCAATGGATAGAAACATTCATAGTATCCACATAGAAGACTCTTTATTGCAGTATTTTAGGGTAAAGGTATGACCCAGAACAACAGATGGTTAAGTAAACAGAACAACAATAGTGTACAATATTATGAAAAAGTTTTGTAATAGATAAATAGGTACTGACATTAAAAGATTACCAAGATACATTAGTAATAAACAGAAATTCATATGTACAACCCAGGAAAAATTAAAGAAGTAGATATATCAGAGCACTGAACAACAGTTAATTTCTTAGGGAGGGGGTGAAGGATTAGAAGGAAAGACCAAATTTCACTTTTATTATCTGTATTTTCTTATTGTATGATTTTTTTTCATCAGCACATGTGGAGACCAGCAGAAATGATACACTCAAAAGAGCTTTTACAGTGATGACAAGTGTTACTTAACAGGGTAAAAGAAATACATAATTTGGTGATTTAAAGCAAAGGTATATGTGATGGTGGTGTGGTCACGGTTTCCTAGAGCCTTCCTTGCGTGAGGGAGTTTATCTGGGTAAGGTAGGATCGGGGTCTTGACACTTAGACCAGCCTTGTTCCTCTTTACACTCAGGCTCCTTTTGCTGACAGCCAGAAAGTCACCTCCTAGAGCCAAACCCTACCTTACACAATGGTGCACCACCCTGGGTCTCTCCCACCATCTGAATCCAATCTTCCTATTATTGATGTCAGCTTTCTAGCTCCTGTATCTGGAGATTGCTCTCCATATTGCATAAAGACTGTCCAAGCAGCAGAACTGGCCATGGTATACCAGACAAGTATAATTTAAAGTGTGTATAGTTCTTTGAAAAAAGGGGGTAATGCTTACAAAGAATATACATCAGAAGAATTACCACAGGAAGCAAAACAAAACCAAAAACAAAAGACGCCAATAATTCCCTAGACTCTCAAATAAAGTCATGAGGGGAAGAACTATCTGAAAAGGAGAACTTAGTGAGGAGGGACATGAAATTAAAGGGGGAGAATGTAAGCTGGCAGGGTTCACAAAAGATAGCAAAGTTTATAATACAAAAACCACAGCAATAAAATGATACAGAAACACAATAATGAAGCAAAGGTTTAGTTATTTGATAAAGAGGTGCTGGTATTCTCCATCAAGTTAGTATCATTTGGTGAAAAATTCTGTAAAATTGGATCAGGGACATCAAAACATACCCACAAGTTTCTATATCAAATAATATAAACGAAGAAGTTCCTTTCACCCTGAAACCAGTTGTCCTTTATCCTTAGCAGACCGAGAACATCAAGTGTTCTGTATCTTAGGTAGAGTACCAACGTATGTAACATTTTGGTTATAATCCTGATTGATTTTGGTCACTCACTAATCATCTTTCCCTACTCAAACCACCTTAAGTGTTTTCCTTGGTCACGTTAAGACCAAAAACATCCTCTAACTTTTCTAATTTTTTACATCTATCCAATAAGTAAATTTGATTATAGCACCATCATTTGGGATACATGACAGGATATCCTAGCACCCTTGCAAATGTATAAAAGGAACTAGGCTACAATTGGGAAAACCGTGGAAAAGCAGTGGAACTGCAAATGGGAATCAGACTCAACCAACGCAAAAAGACTTTGTAACTAATAACCTCACACAAGAAAGGCTCTAGGAAACCATGACCACACCACCATCACGTATACCTTTGCTTTAAATCACCAAATTATGTATTTCTTTTACCCTGTTAAGTAACACTTGTCATCACTGGTGATGGTGATCCTGGTTTTCTCTATGGAAATCAATGTGCTTTACAGAAATTATCAAGTGAATCATCCAAACCCCCTTGCATATCAACAGGAAGAATACACTGAAATAGTCTCTTAATGGATTGGAAAAATGGCACTGTGGAAAGGTTAAGTGATTTACTAAATATTACAAAATGAGTCAGGATCAGAACAGAAACTAGTCCTCGATGACCCTGGTGCGGTCAACAGTCCTAGCCAACTAAGCCCTTTGCTTGTCTGTTTGAACTTCCTCCATGTAATAGAGACTAGGAAGGAACTGAATCTTCTTATAGACTGCTATCTGTTGGTTCTTTATTGTTCCTCCTTATTTTTACCACATAATAATGGAAATGATGCCAGTGATATTTGAATTGCATGGTATCTCACAAAGTGCTTTCACATTCACCTTCTCTAATTAAGCAAGCCCCATCTCCACATTCTTCATTTCTCCAACCCCTGACTCAAGCTGACTCGAAACTGTCAAAAGGCATCATGTAAGAAATACAAGGATATTGACAGCACACATTGTCATGGCTAAAACTACAGTCATTAATGTTTGACAATAGAGAATTGGTTCAGTACATCTCCTTGAGCACCAAGGAGGTAGTTCTTTTGTTCAGTCTCATGCAGCCAACTCCAGATTCAGCAGCACAGGTACAACACAGTCTCACCTGTATAATGACTCTCTTCTCAAGGTGGACTTCTCTCTGGAGTATGTGGTGCTCTTTCCCTTCCCCAGCCCTTGATCATTGCGAAGATTCCCTTAACAGTGAATTTTGAAAAGAATGATTAGTGTCTCTTCCAAAAGACACTGGGGCTTCGTATGCAAACTACCCCATCCCCTCCCCAACTACCACCTCATTCTGCACACCAGAGGAAGGAGAGACTTCCAAAGTGACACACCCTGTAAAAGAGAGTCAGATTAAAAACATGTTTACATCTCTTGTTCTCTCTCAAATTCTGCTAAAATGATAATTTTTTTAAAAAAAAATTTTCACTTGTAAACACAAGATGAGAAGAGGAGACAGCCGCCACCAAGCCTGGATGCCAGAAAGTAGATGGCAAAGTTGTAACTGAGAGAGAAAACACAGATCTTCAGCCCAGGTCAGGAATCTGCCTTCTTAACAGAAGCACCAGAGGCCAGAAGACAATAAAGCAATTCTTTCAAAACTGTGAGGGAAAATGCCTTCCAAATGAGAATTCTATATTAAGTCACACTCATATGAGAATATGAAAGATTTTTTCAGACATGAGAAATTTCAGAGCATTTTGCCTCTAATACAACTTTACTCAGGAAGCTACCAAAGTAGGTGCTGCTCCAAATCAGGCAGTTTACCACAAAAGTGAACAACCTAAATGCAGAGTCCTTTCAGAACCAGCTACGTAATGTGCAGGACCCAGTACAGAATGAAAACACAGCATCACTTGCTCAAAATTGAAGAATTTCAAGGTGACCACAGCAGAGCACTAAACCAAATGCAGAACCTTGTAAGGATAAGGGCACAGGACACTCAGACTCTCACGGATCCAAGAGGGAAGAGGGAGTTCCCAGGATGATGGTGAAGCGTGATCCCAGGGCAATGGCTGCACAGCACATCTAGACCACCCCCAGTCCACCCTGGAGGCAGAAAATGCAATGTTTCACCAAAGGTATCTTCAAGGAAAAGAATGACATACAGAGATTACCCGAGGTGTTTTAATATATCGAGAAGATGTTTCCAATTCTTGGGAAAAGTATGTGAAAGATTCATGATGGATCCAATTAAAACAACTTTCCAGACAAATCAATGACTGGCATGTGTCAATATTTTATGACAAACTTGCTGCACAAGCAAAGGCACAGAGTTCTGGAACTATGAGGACAAACAAGCAAGAAACTGACCTTCAGGCAGGTACACCGTCTTGGGAGACACAGACATGAATCAAATCCAGTGGGACCAACTTGGTACAATGTGCGACTTTTCTAGGAATTGGAGATGGATGGAGGCCTTCTCTCCAAATACACAATAATACACACAGAGACATGGCACAGCACAAACCATTTGAAATAAGCCTTGGACAAACGGCATCCTCTTGGCTGATGACAAGAGCCAGAATGGGCAAATGTTCCAGATTTGTCTCTCATTGTCCCCCACAAATTTCCAAACAAAGACAAATGTGCTAGAAATACACGCAAGTAAACAGTTCTTATTTGACATCCTATTAGGAGTAAAGCAAGCACATTTTGTTTTGTGCATATTGATTCCAGTGTACTGATTTTAATTTATTTGCTGTAATTAAACTTGTGTAATTATCCCAAGAAAAGCCAATGGAAACAGGCTCAGATGTTTCTGTTAGACTAGCACTCCGTGTTGCTCCTGTTTGCTGGGATTCTCTTGTGGCTTAAAAGTAGGACTTCAGGGTCAAAGTGTAAGCTCCCCAACAGCAAGCGAAGAGTATAGCCGGCATAGTTCAGAGCAGAACTGTTCTTCCTTTTAAAGTAGCTTTATTGGGCGTTCCTTGGTGATGTAGTGGCTAGGCTTCGGTGCTCTCAACGCCATGGCCTGGGTTCGATTCCCAGCCAGGGAGCTACCCCCACCCCCTAAAAAAGTAGTTTTATTACTCTTTTTATACATGATTTTTTAAAAGTTCTAACAGTAAAGAAAATCTCAAAGGAGAAATAAAAATATAATCCCAAATTCCACCACTTCAAGATAAGCACTGTTCATTTTTACCCGTAATCCTGCTGGACATTTTCACACAAATGATAAAAAGGCATGCTATTCTGCAATCCACACTGTTCATTCAACACTATATTATGGGTATTTTATATGTCAAAATATTTATTTCCATGTCATCATTTTTAATACCTACATAGTATACCATCTTTATTTTATGTATACAATAATTTGAATTTAAAACTTCTATTGGTAAGCGTATTTATACATTTTTTATTATTATTAAAAAAGCTACAATAACTTAAGCACACATCATTTCAAACTTCATAATTATCTCCTTAAGGTAAATGCCTATAAGAGGGTTTGTCGGATCAAAAAGAACAAATTGTCAAACTGTCCCCCAGAATTGGTTATTTTTAATCCATTTACAGTAGAAAAATACACAAATGGCCAATAAACACATGAAAAGTTATTCAACATCATTAGCCATCAGGAAAATGTAAACCACAATGAAATATCACTTCCCACTCACTAGCTTGGTTGTTATCAAAAGGACAGATAACATTACTGAGGTTATATAGAAATTGCAACCTTCACACCCTACTGGAGGGCATGTAAATTGGTGTAGCCACTTTGAAAGCAGTCTGGCAGTTCTTCAGAGTGTTCATATGACCCAGAAATTCCACTCTATGGATATATTAAACACCATTGAAATATACATTATAAATAGATAAATTGTACAGTATGTGAATTGTATCTCTGGAATGTTATTACCAATATTTTTTTTAAATTGTGGATTTCTGTGATGATGGATAAGTTGGACCATTTTTTAATATATGTTGGCCATTCATTTTTATCCTGTTGTAAATGGCTTGTTTGTGATGTTGGGTCTGGCTGTTTTGTTCGTTTCTGTTTTTAATAATGTAATGATCTACTCAGAGTTCACATTAACAAGTGTTTTAGAAGAACATGATGTTCTTGAAATTGGTGCAGAATCCTGCAGGTGGCATGCCTCAAGTCAAAAGAGAAGGCTAGTTCTAATCATGCTGACACCTCCTCACAGGTTGTTAGAAGTCTAACTAGTTGAATTGATTTTATTTCTAACAGAGTAAACGCAGCATGGAAGGGTAGCAAAACGAGAACGCTCTCTGAATCTTCAGTACCACACCAGGCAGTCTACAAACATGATCATGCGTAACCCACCATGCCCGTTTACAGAGAAGAGAGGCCAAGTACCCCCTGGCAACACAGCCAGCTGCTGCAAATGAAATTTGAACTGAGTTCTCTCTGCCTGAAAAGTGCTAGTCCATCTTAAGTGCCCTCTAAAGGGTATTGATCACATATGCTTGAGCAATAATAGCAAGCTGTGATGAACAAGGCCCTTGGCACTTCTGAGTTTCAGACACCTAAGTGTGGAACCATGCTGAGCAGCCGCTGGCATTAGAAGTGGGAACTGTCAGGAAATAGATTTCCTCTATTGTTCGTGGGAAAGCCATGCAGAGACCAACAGAAAACATTTACCAACAGAAAACATTACATTTGAATGTCCCTGTGGGGAATCCTGAGACTCCCTGGGTCATAAGGATTGTACTTGGACATCTCTGCTCAGCCAAAGTCCTGATTCAGGATGTACTATTAGCAATAATAGGTCAGATGTCACATAGACCAGGAAATATCAAAGTCACATAATAAATGACATGGTCATGAAAAGAACTAATAAATATTATAGTTGGGAAATTAATTTGTAGATGCCATAGGACTGGATTATACATCTGTGTAATTATGGATAGTGTCACACAAGGATCAAATTTTTTTATTTGAAAGGGACCTTAGAATTTATTCAAACCTCTTACTTTGCAGCTATAGGAACTGAGATCCTGAAATTTTAATTAACTATTAATATTTTACTGAGAAAAATCTCAGTGAGGAGAAGACAGCATGATTTCTGCTGATTCTAAACTCCTAGATTTGTTGCTCTTCCTTCTCACTCTGAAAAACCCCGAGGTCAGTTTTTAGTGGGAAAACCTTTAAAAACTGTCGATTTAATCTTTTCTAGGTCTCTGTGCTGCCCAGGGAATTGTTCAGCTCTAATGCCCTTTAGTTATGAAGACTGAAAGAGAATATAATTCTCATCACTGCTCGTGTTTTCAAGTCACATATCCTCAGGTTGCTAAAAATTTCTAGTCTGTGAAACACAAAACGAAACGCATGCTGATTGACAGCAAGAGCAAGGAGGCAGATTTATATCCGTTGGCAGAATCTTAAGCTGATGGTGAGAAATTGCTAGTGATGAGATATAAATGTTACCACCTGGCATTAAGGAAGATTCCAATTTTCCTATGGATTAAGATGAGAACGCTTCCTTTGGCCTCCCCTTCCTACTGTTCCAAAATTAGACATTTAATTTTATTTTTAAATTAATTTTAAATGTAATTGTATTATAAGTATGATTCAGCAAAGAAGAATAATAAAACTGCAAAGGGAGGTCAGGAAACACTTATTTTTTTATCATCTTCCATTTCACCTATGTTTCCCTTCCCTTGGAATTTAATTGTGTTAATATAGCTTAATTTTTAAAAATACCTCTATGAATGGGTATGCTAAGAAATTTATGGGAATTAATTTTTCAAGTAGATAAGGTATTTCATGGGATAAACCTGCTTCAATAACTGTAAGTATATTTTTTGATCCTTACGTATAATCTAGGACAATAGAATGGATTGCTCTGAATGACAGAAAGTGTTCACTTAACTTTAAAAAAATACTTCACATGTATTTTGGTAAAATATTAGCAGGCAACTCAAGCGAAGCACATTTAAAATGTAAGGGAATTACATAACGTTAAAGTCTGCAGCACATTTATGTAGTAATGTAGAATTCTGCTTCTCTGTTTAATGCACATAATGGTGAGACTTAAAAATAAATATTTAATTTATATGTGTCTAACATATTTATATAATATTTTTAAATAATACATACTTATATTTAATATATATTAAATAAGTATTTGAGAATATAATGCAATTGAAATCAATTGGAAAGTTCAAAATATAATGTGTGTAGATATATAGATATATAGACTGAAATAAATATACATTATATATACAAATATATATCAATATTATAAATATATATATATGTATGTGTGTGTGTGTGTGTGTGTGTGTGTGTGTGTGTGTATATATATATATATATGCTGTCCAAAAAAAATCCAGCCATAAATGCCTCTATTTTTTATATTACCTGGCTGGGTACTTTCCAAACAGCCCTTATTTATCTCAAACAAAAAGCTGACATATTCTTTATTCCCACTGAATTAACTGAATGGTCATTTGTTTTCTGAATCAGGTAGATACCAATAGTGTACAAACAAGAATGTGCACTTATATAGCCAAAAAACAACTTAGAATATCCATTTTAGTTTAACTCCTCTTTCATTGTCCCTCATTTTTCTACTCCTAGACTTGGGTGTTTTTATGTTCATTTTTTCCAGGTTGAATTTGTTTTACCCTGTAAGCTCATGACATTGTTTGCTGACATAGTGAAATGTGATTTACAGCACAATAACTAGCCAACTGGAGAACATATTATCTGGAAACCAGTAGAAAATGTCAGGATCCACTAAAAATAGAAGTTCTCCTACTTTTAGTTTAGTCATCTCTGTTTGGCATAAAAACCTCTTACTTCAGCTCATTGTGATTTTTTTTTTTAAACTGGAGTGGAAGAAACAATTCAATGTGAAAGTTATTTTTTAAAAACTGGTTTTCTTAGCCCATCACAGTTCAGGATACATACATGGTTAGGTTAATAGCCACTTCGAATTGCTATGCCAGAGGAAACGACTCTTACCTAATTGTCTGCCAAGAATCATAAAGCAACTCTGCGCCATTGACAATTCGCTGGTCATGTCCTAACTCACATTGGTCTCCTCTGGTTCTCAGTTTTCACTCACACTGATGCTCACTTCCTTTGACTTTCTACATCCACCACACCGGTACACATGTGCACATATGCCTGAGTACTTTAAATGGTTGAATATATTTTCCTCCCAGTGGAATTTCTTCCATTAGACTAAAACACTTCATTTTCATGTTCATCTATGGTGCTTTCTAAAACTACTCCAAAGCCTCTTTATGTGATGTACTGGGGATCAAACCCCTTCTCAGAATGCCAGAATGTTTACAAGATCACAACTAATGAGTTAGTTTCTAACATGGTGCCATGAGGCCCAGTTCCCAGAACCTAATCATATCTGTCCGTCCTTTCACAGCAGCACACGTCTTCTCTGCTGGTAGACAGGGTCACGCAGGGACCAGCACTGTGCAAGAGAGAGCAGCTCATATCAGCACATCTCCGTCACTTTCTCTAAATGACTGTGCGATGGGAAGAAAGAATGTTCACACCTGCCAATTCTGCCAAATTTCATCCTCTCGTGCCTCACACCAATTAATTTTACATTCTCTTAAGGAAGTCAAGCCTGTGAAAAGCTCTTCTGGCAGCAATATGACTGCCCTCTACTACCTGAGAGGAGGGTGGTATTCTTCATCTTTACTAGTGAATGGAGACAAGTTTGTGATGTGAGGGGAAATCGTTTCTGCAGGGAGGAAAGTTCCCTGGGGTGTGTCCATTCATTGTGAGCTCAGGAAACATGGCGACTCATCTCCAGGTGTATCAAACTCCTCATTCCTCTTGACATCCACTTCCTGAGACACTAAATGGCCAAGCAAAGGGTGGAAACTTCCTCAATGTATAACCCAAGGCTGTTAGATTAAATGCCATAAAGAAATTAGTGACTGAGCAAAAATTAGTCTACTTCAGCTACAGGGCTGCCATACCCACAACTTACAATTCTGATTGAAAAATTTACATGTGGGTCATTTTCCGGAATATGGCTAAGACATAACACTCCAATAATATTTGCCTTTGAAAAACATTCATCTAATAATTTTTTAGAACTGTACAGTTTACAATGATAAGCTATTGAATTTGCCTGCATCTACCTCATGGATCTTGAAGTAACTCAATAGAGCCATCTGAGTTATGAAACAGTAATCGAGGAACTGCTTGCAAAACCGTTTTCTCCATCAAAGACTGTGTCAATCACCTTCTCAAGCCAATCAGTTCCTCCCTGAGTTTTCTGGCCAGGACTGTT
Source organism: Lyroderma lyra (assembly GCA_004026885.1). Taxonomy (NCBI): domain Eukaryota; kingdom Metazoa; phylum Chordata; class Mammalia; order Chiroptera; family Megadermatidae; genus Lyroderma; species Lyroderma lyra. The sequence goes on along the minus strand of PVJL010001178.1, from coordinate 13,584 downwards.
CTCTACTGTGCCGTGTTTGCTCTGACAGTCACATGAAGTTTTTTTATTTTTCTACTTGTTACTTCATTAAGGGTCATATTCTTCAAATTTTTGGAAGATATGTTATCACTGCCCTGTTAGCACTCAGTGTTAGCGTGAGGTTGTGAAATTATGATTTATAATAAAGAATACACAGGTATATTTGATCTTTGTCTCATTTTTGGCATAGAGTGAAAACATTTAGACTTTCCTAAAGGTGACTGTTGTTATATTAACGGTGTGACTTTTGGAAAACAACTGAGGTTGGGAGCTTGTTGCCAGGGGAACCAACCAGGATATGACTGGAACTTTCAGTCTCATACCTCCCCACCCTCCAAATTCCTGACCTCCAGGGAAGGGAGAGGGGCTGGAGATTGAGTTAAACCACCAATGCCTAGGTAATGAAGCACTCACAAAACCCCAAAAGGACTGGGCTGGGAGAGCCTCCAAGTTGATCACGTGGAGAGCTGGGAAGAGTGTCATGCTTGGAGAGGGCATAGATAGTTCTTGCCCCTTCTCATGCCTCAGTCTATGCATCTCTTCATCTGACTGTTCCTGAGTGACATCTTAATTCCTCCCCATCCCCTGATGCTTTAGATGTATTCCAGAGCTTCTTCCCAGGCCCACTTTGACCCTTCTGCTCATTATGGGTTTTCAGTCTGAGAAATTAACCTACTGTGGACCCTGAGAAGAAAGATTCATTTGATGTGAACCCTGAGAAGGAACGACACTTCATGGTCAACCAAGGCCCCAAATTTAATAAAAGTAAGAGTCTAGTGGCCATTTACTGACAAGCCCTTCTCGAGTATTATGACATCGGACAATTAATTTCACAAACGCATCCTAGAAAACGAGCTACAAACCTCATTGCTGAATATCACTATAGTCACCTTTGAAGTACTCCCCCTGGGAAGCTAAGACAACTTAGTGAGTTGGTGGCAAGTTCACGAACTTAACTGTCAGATTTGGGGAACAACAACAGCTCTGATGGCCATTCCAGAAAAAAGAGTTCCAAATTGCTTTGAAGGTGCACTAGGTGCTGGCGTCAGTGCATAGCTCCCCAAGGGGAGTACTTTGAAGTTGACTGTAGTGATAATCAGCAATGAGGTGTGTTGCACTTTTTGTAGGATGAGTTCGTGAAGTTGTCTGCCCTTGTATGTGCACAGAGAAGAACCTCAGACTGAACTCGTCATCCCACACTACATCCTGCTTGTTCACACCCTGACTCAGACACTACAGGGAAACCCTGGTTTTATCTTTTGACCAATAAGATGAGACCTGCCCCATCCAATCAGAACTTCTCCATAACATCCAATCAGAATGCATAATGTCAGGACTAAGTGATTAGGAAAAATCAGAACCCTGTGAATTTGGAGACCTCATTTATATAAAACCGACCTAATTGGGAACCTGAGCAGGAACATTTTGTCTCAGTGGAATACATGTGATTTCCACCAACGTCTGTGTTTCCCCAGTTTGGGAGCTATCTTACATGTATAAAGTCTCTTCATTTTCTAATACTCTTCTGGAGAATTTTACTTTACAATATCCACAGCTCATCTGAGGAGTTTAGATGATTTACATACCCCAGACATATCAATGCTGTCCCTTTACCAGTCCAAATTGAATTTCACTCCAAACTGCAGGCTGCTAACTCTTGGCACTCTCATCAGTCTTGGTGCAAAATTTTGACATCAGAAACCTTTCCTACACATTCAGGAATGCTGCCCTCTGTACAGACAGGAGAGCTATTCTCTCACATCCCGTCTGGAGGGAAGATGGAAGATTTATGGACTTTCAGTAGGATTTTTCCTGACTCTTCATGACTGGCCAGACAGAAGCCAGGGAGATTTATTTTCTGACTGGACCTCATATGTGCAAGCTCAGTCATCTGCAACCCAGCTAATTAGAAAGGTCAGCAGTGTCCTTTGAGCAAAGCAGAGAAGTAGACCTCAACCAAACTGCAAACGAGCACATTACTGATGAGGCGCCTCACTGAAGCAGTGGGGGGACTGAGAATACTGCTCACGCCTGGTGAACTTCTGTGAGAAATTTTTGAAAGCAAAAAGTGAATGCTACTGCTAGACAGGTCACTGTCAGCAGCTTCTGTGCGAAATTAATAACATAACATTGATAGTATCATGTTTCACTGTTCTGTACAAGGGGATGGCTGCATTATGAATAAAGGACAATTACAAGAATAAGAAAGAAAAGATGAAGTATGCAATAGTCCCAGCTCAATAACAGACCATAGCTGAGCATACAGAAGCTACAAAACATCACCTACCTCCTTCCAGTAGTGCAATGAAAGGCACCATATTTCTTAAGCAGTTGGTGTCTTCCAAACACTGCATTAAGGTAATTTTTCTATACTGCACAAGTAATATTCTATTGCCCTCTTCTTACCGTTGAGAAAGCAGAGATTCAGAGAAATCAAATAACATGCCCAAGGTGATACAACCAGTTTTTGCAAACCAGGAATACCTGAGACCAATGCATATCAGAATCCAAAGCCCACCTTCCATGTATCAATTACCACAGCAAAGCAGAGATCGGAGATCAGATCACTATATACACCATTGCTACCTCAATTCTACAACTCTACCAAAATTAAATAATAGTGTGAATTCTTATTACACTGATTTATAATTAAAGCACTAAGACAGTGCCTAGCCTGTGTCTATTAAACAATCCAACACAGAAATAATATACGAAATTTGAACTTACAGAAGATAAGTACACAGACACAAATCCATTTGTCCTATTAAATGATCCAAAGAGATATTATCCAAACAGCTCAATAAAATTTTATTCTATTAGATTACAAGCCAATGCAGGAGCTACAAGTATACTCAGAACTTCAGCACATTTCTTTATGAGGGAACTTAATGAGAAAATGAAATTTCTCTAGAACACATCAGGATTTGAGAGCAACAGGAAATTATGCCACCATGGAGATCGAAATATTTTATGAAGCCGGGGCTCAGGGAGCTACATGTTCATATAGATCAGTTTCTGACACAGGTGGTCTAATGCCTACTGATTAAGAATAAGATCCTTCTAGAGCAGTAGTTCTCAACCTTCCTAATGCCACGACCCTTTAATACAGTTCCTCATATTGTGGTGATCTCCAACCATAAAATTATTGGTAGCTGCTCTCTACACATGTGTGACTGGTCTGCATAAGTACATTATGGGTTTTACGATGGTCTTAGGTGACCCTTGTAAAAGGGTCGTTTGACCCCCAAAGGGGTTGTGACCCAGAGGTTGAGAACCACTGTTCTACAGGATCCTTCACTCCAGGTCGGAAGGAGTCCCTCAGGTTCATGCTCATATCCACTGTAGAGCTAACACAAAGATTTCCATCTGAGTCTAAGGTGTTTGGGGGTTCCCCAGATTCTCTAATTGCTAGAGCAACACTTATACTGAACCAAGTCCACATATGACAGATTCCCTAGGACATACCTTCAAGAGGCTGACCTTGACAGGCAAGACTGTTGAAGTTCTATTTGGATACAAATTTGCTTCCTTTTAATCTGCTCTGGACTGTTCTCCTAATAAAGCTATGGACTAGAAGAATTCGAGTTTTGTATCCTACTTCCTCTGCCTCCATCACTTCCAGCCTTAGTAGCCAAATGCACATGGGAAACTAAAGTGACCTGGCTAGGCAGGGTCATGAACTGAGGCACCCAAGCGAAACAGCCTGGTCCTCCGCCCCCAGCTCTGGGTTTCTCTCTGTTTCCTCCATCAGAATGTACTTCATCCATTTCCCATTTAGTCAGGGTCCTAGCATCAGTTCAGTGATAAGAATTTAGTATGATACATTTAAATAAGCTAACAGATTAATATTTTATCTAGGGCTGAGAAGCAGATTTTGTTTTGGGTCTCACACAATGCAAAGTAAAGTGACGAATAAAGTTAGAATGATTAGTGTCAGGAATGGGGAAAGGCAAAGGCATTCATTCCTTCCTCCAGTTTTCTGCTACAAAGAATAAAAACTTACTTAATTTATCAGTAATCCACTACACTTGTTGACAATTCAACAAGGTCATAGAAAGACCTAGCCAATGAATAGGACTTGCAATTTAACATGGCATAACCTGGACTCTAAATAGCTTTAACTTTTTCAAAAAATATTCAGGATAACTTATTAGAATACAAAATATAATTAAAATCAAAGGTAAGGATCATATTTAAAAAAATAAAACAACTTGATTAAACATGAAGTTTCACGGCAGGATACAAAAATCTCAGTTCCAACCTGAGACCAACTACTGTAGCATTTGGACACACACCACAGCCAAACAAAATTCTCAAGGCACAACAGAGAAAAACAGGCCTCCCACAAAACTTTAAAAAGGAAGCACAGATTTTAGACCATCTTTGATGATCTCCCAGTATCCAGCATTATTGACACTTAAATATAATGTGAAATAGCAGCAGGTTAGGGTAAGACAAAGGTGAGTAGGGGAACATCGCATTATTTATTGATATTTTTGCAACATTAGAGTTATTTAAACTCTACCCTTGGAGTCAGACACAACTAAAAGCCTCTGGCTTTTTAGTAATAAATCACTGAGCCCCAACTTTCAAATTTCATGATTATAATTAACACTTAAGTTTTAATGGATGCTAATAGGTTACTTTTTTTACGTACAGTATTATTTTAACAGGGTCTTTTTATACACAAGGTCTTACAAATTCTAAGGAATAACTCTAAGGGTAGAAACTGCAGGCACTATACTAAGATAGGAGGGAAGATACCAGGGAGGGAGGTAAGTGGTCTTGCAACCCTGAAGTAAATAATTGTACATAGTCACCTACTGTCCCCAGTTAATAGAATAAACTCTTGCTTTAACACAGGGCCTACTATATGTCCAACTTCAGCAACAATTTCCTTAACCATCTCTAAGGGGAAGAGCAAAAAGATGGTTCATATTAAAAAATTTCTATAATATCAGGAGATGAATCATAACCCAGCTCAAATGGGTAGAATTCATAATATCACACCTTTAGGACAATTCATTTTGCTTTGCCTGGGAAGTCTCTCTGTTGGACTGAGCTGCAAATTTCTGAAAAGAGATCTTGGCTGACTTTGGAGGATAAGAAAAGCAGCACAGGGAGCCCTCTATAGAACCTGACTCCCCACTTCTAGGGCAGTCCTGGGAAGTTGGTATATCTGGGCCACATATCTTCTATCCATGAGCACATACCTGGCGCTCAAACTTGACACTCTGGTCATCAGAATGTGGTCCTAGCTGCCAGTGACTATCTCCTTACAGCCAGCCTCTGCACTCAGTTCTTCACGGAGCCAATGCTGTATCATTCTGCATTTCTCTCAGCCTTTGCTTCCCCATTTGGACAAGAGGTATGGTAATAATACATATCTACAAGGCTACAGTGAAAATGAAATGAGACTGTACGTGAAAACACTTGACAAATGCTCAAGCACCATACAATTCTTAGGCACTAAAAGAAAAAGAAAAAATCACAGGCTTTTCTCTTCTATGCCTATCTTTCAGTAAATAAGTCACTGGCCCTACTCAATCATAGAGAAGCCTTAAGAATCACTAACAACCAAAATCCTAACACTCTTCAAGAGAGGCCTATTAACAACCTGATTGTTTCAGCTTCTAATAAATATAATTGGCAGAAGTATTAATCACACAATTAATCACTTGTGCAATTGACAGGAGGATGCTAGAAATCCAACATCCCTGACCATTCATCTGCAGAACTGATCAAATAGGGCTTACTGGGTTCCTTCCTATCTATCACATTTATTCCATATTAAACTTCAGTTATCTATGATTAGGCTGACCGGATGCACCATTTTCAACAGGACAGAAAGCGACTGTTCGGTCCCATTTCGAACGATGCGGATGGTCAGCCTAGTCTCACTGGGCTAAATTCAAGGTGTGAGTAGGCTGAGCAGATGTACTGTTTGAAATGGGATCATACTGTTTTCTGTCCCATTTAAAATGGTATATCTGGTCAATCTATCGATGATGATAGATAGCCCCTTTCCTAAAGCTGGTCCTCTATGTAAATTCTTTTAGGTAGTTAGCAGGAACAGCAAAGGTTCTTTTTGAGCTTTTTGTTTCTTAAAAATAACCAGCTTAAAATAATATCCAAAAGGCACATTCCAGGATAGCAAGTTCTGCTCCTCCCCAACCCACAGAATTAACTATACAACACAAAGATGGAACCCTAATGTGAGCTGCGGACTATTGTTAATAATGATGTATCAATACTGGTTCAGTAATCATTAACAAAAGAACCATAATAATGCAAGATGTTAATAATAGGAGAAATAATAGGGAAAATGGGAGGGTGGGAGTGGAGTAGGTATATGGAACTCGGTGTGTTATTTGCTCAATTATTCTATAATTCTAAAGATGGGTTTTTTTAAGCCAAAAAAAGAAAAAGAAAGAAAGAAAATACCCAAGCATAGAAAGGAAACGACTGGGAGGGAGCACAGCAGCCATCACCACACTCATATTTACTGAGTACACACTGCGTGGGGACCACCCCGCTACGAATTTCAAACGTCGCCTCATTGAACTCTGACAACACTGCTTGAGGGTTGAGGGAACTGAGAATAAGAGCACTCATGCCCCTGCCCAAGGGGACACAGCCAATCAGTGCCACCAGGTTTCAAACTCGGTGCCAGGCTGCCCCAAAGCCCATAGGCTCACCAACTGTGGAAACCTGGTTCGATGTACTTAACTTGCAGCTGCCTTTGCCCATGCACGAAACAAGTGGGTCCCTACGGAGTTTGGTCAATAACTAGAAACCAGAATGATTGGACTATTATAGTGCAGGATCAGATGAAAACATTTGCACTGTTAGCAACGCGTGACAAGACGACAGGGACACACAAGAAGGGGACCCACCACAGCCTCCAGGAGCATGAGCTGGTAGAAGTCCCGGTCGGGTGCAAGCCCAGGTCTGGTGCACACTAGAACCATGACTTCTGCATAAAATCCTGTTTCAAATGCTGAAATACCTTTCTAGTCCCAAGATGGAGCCACTGCTGCACAGCGTGCCACATCAGCAAACCAAACCTGCGACCATCTTTGTTCCCTTGTACATGTGCCCCTTCACCAGAAATGTGGGATATCCGTCCAGCCCCCAACACAAGCCAGCGCTGGGCCTTCTCGCCCAAACAAGGCTGAATGCCCCAGCCAACCAGGCATTCTCTGTTCTCCTTCGTGGTCCTTATTTTTATCCCCTCAAAGCTTCCTGCCTTCGGCCCCACTTTGCAGGTCTCCAAAAGGAGACTGTCTGCTTTTTGAAGTGTTAAAGTTTGTTTCATATTACCCAAATTGTCTTCTTTAATCATTTTTAACACAAATAAACCAACCATGGTAACAATGATGTATACACTTAAATGATAATGTTTTGTCTTAAAATCAGACTTTTTTTTTTTTTTGCTTTTTGGTATGTGGGTAGCTAGTTCCCAGACTATTTTTTAAAACCACCAAAGGGCCAGAAAAATGAGGAGAGACAGGCAACCATCACACATGAGGAGAGACTGAGGCGGTCTGTCAGCCTAACGCAACGCGAGACTCATGTGGGTCCCTAAATGAACACAACTGCTGCAGGCAGAAAAGGGGCCACATGCTAAGCCTGACAAGCGCAGGGGACACCTGCACGGGTGCCGGAGGGAGGGGCAGGGGCTGCAAACCCAGACACCAAGCAACCACTCAAGGTGGTCAGAAAGTAAAAATGGCTAAGAGTGGGTCAGAGTGGGTCGTCATGTCCTAGGCCTGGAGCTTCCTTTATGACTCAGTCTTTACCTTTGAAATTGTCTTTGGTCTGTGTGTCATCTCAGATGACATACCTTTGAAATGTCAGAGCCATTTTCTCTTCCAGAACCCTGTAGGCCACAACCCCGGGCTCTGGTGCAGAGGAGACCATGGAATCCATCGTGGTTACAGTGTTGCCCACATACCACCTGACTGTGCTGTAAATGTTCATTGTTAACTACCCTGTACCCACCAATGTGAAAAAGCATGGGCCTCTCTGTTTGACTCCTTGTCCAATCCAAGAGATCTTTCTGCTTTTCTGGCTCCCACTTCCCTAACCTAGCACACAGCGGGTTTCGTGTGACACTCCTTGCCTCCTCCTTGGATTCTAACATACACAATGAGCTGCAGAACTGCTCTTCTCTGGAGCGTTTTCTCAATTCACTGAGGTTTTCTTCTCAGCGAATATCGTCAGTTTGGCTCAAATAAACTCTAACAAGACTTTTTCTTAGGCTGGACATTCTTTCATCAACACTGTTAAGATAAGCCTAATAGAGGTGAAGCATTATGTCTGCGGTTCACTTTGGAACTATTTGAAGAGGGATAGGCAGTGGAGATAGGTCCAATTAAAATTGGCTGTGAACGAATAATCGCATAATTATTGGAGCAGAATGATGGGTGCGTGGGGTTCATTACACTATTCTCTATTTCCCTTTGAATATGTTTGAAATTTTCCATGATAAATGTGTGTTTTTAAGTTTATTATCCAGCATTAGTTCTAGCACTAATCTAAGCTTGTGCCTCGTTTTCATTCAATAAATATGGATACCAGTATTAATGATAAAAATAATCATGGAAATGAAAACAGAGACCAACGTTTTCACTCTGTTTTCAGAAATCTTGTCCTTTCATTTCTGTTAGCCTTTCAGGAATCTGTCGTCACTGCTCCTGTTGTCCCTCTCTGTGGCCAGGAAAGGGCGTCCCTGACAGGAGGAACAAGCCAAGGGGCACTGTTTCCTGTTGATGTTTCCCCCACAAGAGGGGGCCGCAATGAAATCAGAACTACTTGCGGCTGCTGAGTACAGTCACAAGTCTCCTCCAGCCCCTGGCAGCACTCACTGGGGGATGCAAAGTGTCTGAAGAGAGTCTGTGTCACCCCCCACCCCCACAGTAGTTCTCCGCTTGTGGCACCTGGGAAGGATGACTCCAACGACCGAGTGATGCATGAGAGATGTATAAAGGGAGATGAGGTTCTACCTCCTTGGCAGCGAAGTAGGAAAAGCCTTCATCCAGCCACAGAGAGATACTGGCCTGGGGACTGATGGCAAACAGGAGAACAGTGGAAATTCCATTTCCCCAGAAGCAAAAGTATTAATCCAAACCCAAGTCATGAAGCACCTTCGTGGAATCCAGCTTCCAAGGCTGCTACATTCTTTCGTTGCAGAAATTTCTTTGACAGTAATGCCCTCGGCCTGCCCAACCGTGGGATGATCACAGCCATCTGGAGCCCACGCCACAGGCCTCCTTGGATAAAAAGTGTCGTTTTGTGTTATATATAGCATGCATGAACGAACACGCAGCACATTCTGTTTCCAGAGGTGAATGTGCTTACCTCTTACCCTCTTTCCCCCGAGGAATCCCTCACTACGAGGAAGGAAATTTCCACAGACAAGTTAAATAAACGTTTCAACTTTGGTTGATTTATTCAGCCAGGTGTTAAGGCATTCTTTTTAAACTCTTGTCATTTACTTGCGCAGGTTTAGCTTTTGGTATTCAAAACATTCCAAATGCCTGCATTCATTTGCCTTTGCACAAGTTTTTAAAGGTGTCTGGGGAATTTCACTAAGCCCAATGATTTAAAATTCTGAAGGTCAGGAACTGTATCACTGCATACTTAAATAATGACCCTGTGAGGTACAAAAGTGAATATTGATTATGCAAATTGGCATGAGCATATTAGCTATGATGATTTTGCAGGAAATTCAACTCAATTCCAGAAGAAGCCAGTTCTGGTCTCAGCCTGTCCCCTAACAAACAATTTGATGTTAGGTGAATTATCAAACTCCCATGACCCTCTGTAAAATCAGGGATGCAGATCAGATGACTGTTGATGGTCTTCAAAAGCTCACATCCAATGAACTGCTTATTACCTCAGTAACCCTTCAACTCACAACTATTTGCTTTTCTCTGGAATAAAAATTTAACACATGGTACGAAGCCTCTGTGGGAAAGTAAAACTAATTTTTCCTCCTGCCCTTTAAGTTCTTTTGGCTGCACTAATAACGAAATTAACATGAGACAGATAAACAGAAGAAAATGACTGAATTTATTGCGCATGTACATATGGGGATTCCCTAAGAATATGAGACCCCAGATAGATCTGGCAGTTAAGGCTTCTATGCCTTCTTGAGCAAAGGGGAAGGGGAGGTAGGGGCTGTGGCTTGGGACTTTAAGGGTAGGAAGACAATTCACATGGAGACAGAAACACAAATATTTGTTTGGTAAATATATGTTTGCTGAGCCATCTTTAACAATGGGACACAGAGAGGACTTTGATCAAAAGGGCCTTGCTAGGCTCCCCCCTGTCACACTTTGTCTGCATTAAAACATAGTTGTCTATGATAATAGCTCCCTCCTTGGAGCAGGTCCTCCACTAAATTCTTTCAGACAGGGGGAACACCAAAGTTTTTTTCTGAGTCTTTTGTTTCTTAAAAATAACTACCTTAAAATAATCAATATCCCAGAAAAGGCAGATATTGAGGTGGCAAATCCTGTTCCCCCTCATCTCCAAGAGACTACCTTGAACCAGAACTCCAATATGCTATTCCATACACAGGAAGGTTATCAGAAAAAAGAAAAAAATTGCCATTTGCACAGGCCATTCCCTTCCTGAGTTTAGCTCCATTGAGAACACCAAATTACAGATGGAAAACCTGCTTCCTTCAAACAAAAATGGCTTCTTAGACCTCAGCCATTACAGAAATATAAGGGCTGTCTGGAAACAATCCAGCTATAAATGACTCTATTTTTCATATTTCGTGGCTGGAGACTTCCTGGACAGCCCTCGTATATCAGTTGGGATGCTCAACGTTAATCAAGAGAATCACAGCATGCTCTCTTCTGATGAATGCTGGAGAAATTCCTGCATGCTCATTTCCCATTCCATGCAGCCTGGGATTTTACAACTACAACATTGTCTCAACTCTATTATAAATAATTCAGCAATGACTTCTCACACTATTTGCTTTCTTCCTCATAGCAGACACTTGTAGTGCCTCAGCCACATCTCTTGGCCCACTGGATTACATCACTGCTGTGAAGGGACAATTCCATGCACATGACCAGCATCCCAACTCAAGCCATGCTATGGCATCTCTCAGATTCAGGACTTTTCTCTGAAGTCACTCACAGCCCACAACACCCCCAACAAGCTGAAGAGATCAGAGGTTGCCACTCCAAAATCTGCCTTTTTTGGGATATTGATTATTCTAAGTTGGTTACTTTTCAGACACAAAAGGCTCAGGAAGAACAGTTGACCTTTCCCCTGACTGCCTAGAAGAATACAAATAGCAGACCTGCTCCAAGAAGGGGCTATTATCATAGATAACTACAGTTTAATATGAAATACATATAATAATTTCTATTTACTATATAAAGTTACTACAGTTTAATATTGAACTAGGAAGAACCTAGAAAGGCCCATTTGATCAAAATCCTCTCTGGGTCCCATTTTTTCAAGATGGCCCCCCAAAACATTTGCTTACTAAACATTAACCATTTTCATCTCCCTATGAATTGTCTAACTTCCTTTGGAAGTCCCAGATCCCCGCTTTCCCCTTAGTCCAGAATTCCCCTTCATCTTATTGTCTTCTGAATTTTCATGCTTGTATAAATTCCCCGTGTGCACTTATTAAAACTTGATTTTTTCCTGTTAATCTGCTGTATGTCATATGTGGGATATGCATCTCAAATTCTGAAGGGCAGCAGAAATCGCCAGTCCAAAATATGCCTCTTTGGCATAAGGATTATTTGGAGCTGAAATGAACATTTTTAAACATTTTGGAACTTACACTAACTACCTAAACATTAAGAGAGTAAATATATTTGCATTCATTAAATCCAAGAACATACATTCGCAAAACCAAAATTCTCTCATCAGTCCTTAAGGTAATTTTCTTTATAGTGTTACTTGGCTTTTATTTGAAATTTTTAAAAATGAATTGTTTCACCTTTCAGTAAATAATTTGTGTACAAAATATAAATAGTGTCCTGCATTTGCACAGTGCTTTCAAGTACTGAAATGACTTTAACATAAATTTTTTTTAACTGAAGCTCAGAAAAATCTTTGTGAGATATTAATATCCCATCTTACAAATGAGGGAACTGAGGCTACATGACTAGTAAGTAGCAGTGTCACTATTCAAATCTAAGTCTTCCTGCTCTAAGTACAATAATAGGCCATTTACCCCTTAAGTATTAACATTTCCTCTAAAAAGTGCCTTAAAAGATCAGTTCGAGGATCCCACAGAGTGAAATAGAAACACGGTTCTCAGCAGTGGTATTCCAAAAAGAAAGTTAAAAAAAATGATCTACCCTTCATGGAAAGAACAACAGAAACAAGTAGCTGTGGCAACTCATCAGGAAGAGACACGGGTCACCTCCCAGGTGCCCAGACTCCAGAAGAGATGGTCACATTGAGAACGCAAGGCAGCAGCAGCAACCTAATAAAGCACAAGAGCTTTAAGGAAAGCATTCTGGTTTATCAACTCAACGACCCATAAAGTCAAAACTCTACAGTAGAATCTGACATGAGAGACTGTAACAATTCTGTAGGAGCCGTTAGGGTTTAGCAAGTTAATGGCATTCTGCATTTGCCCAGTAGACTGGAGCAAATCTTAAGAGACATGCTGCTCAGGAAAGAAGTGACCATTGATCAATGATGTGATGTAGGGAGATGTTAATGTCGGAGCCTTAGACAGACACCCCTATGGTCCCACCTAGAGTTCCACATAACATGCTCTGTGGGATGGTGTTAACTTTGCTATAGTCCTGTCTTACTCACTAGCAGTTATATTTTAGGAAAGCAAATCCCCACCACTCATATAAGACATGCTTAGTACTGTGACCTAGTAAATTAATAAATGGCTTAAAATGACTAACATCTCCAAGAAAGTATTATTTAACAGCAAACTCTTGATGGTACAGAGAGGTATGTCCCTTGTAATCACAGGCCATTTCTTAGTAGCAAAGAAATTAAAATAGAATCCACTGGGGAAAAAAAAAGGTATAGTCAAATGAATCTTGACTGAAGGAGGGGAAATGTGTCCTAAAGCTTTGTCTTTGGTTGAAATTATACTGGTATCTCACCTCTACCATCTGTAATCCACTGATCATGGCTGTCTCTTCCAAGGAGGTATGATTAACTTTGCTAGCCACTCATTATTTTTAAAAACTAATACAAGACACTTTTGAAAGAAATTGGAACAGACTTTAAGAGGTGGAAAAATATCCCCTGTTCATGGATAGGAAGATTTAACATTGTTAAAATGGCCATTCTGCCCAAAGCAATCTACAGATTTAATGCAATACCCATCAAAATCCCCCAAAAAACTTTCATGAAATAGATAAAAGAATTATTAGATTTATATGGAACCATAAAAGACCTCAAATTGCCAAAGCAATACTACATAAAAAGAATAAGGCTGGTGGCATTACACTTCCTGACTTCTATTTATATTACAAAGCATCAATAGTCAAAACAGCTTGGTACTGGCAGAAGAACAGAAATAGAGACCAATGGAATAGAACTGAAAAC